>JAMWET010000346.1:0-70000 GCA_024036415.1 Prochilodus magdalenae | reverse complement strand
AATTGGGGTTTTGCTATGGTCATCCCAGTCCTTAATAACTGGGATGAGCTGAGCAGCAGAATCTGAAGGATCTGGAGAGGTTCTGTTGGGAGGGATGGTCTCGGATCGCTCGCCATGTGTTCTCCAGTCACATGGAGCTTTATGACTAGGAGCTGTTACTTATGTGATAGGAGAGGCAGAAGGTCTTGAAGGAAGGGGTACCAAGATTTGCGGCACACATGGATTCTAAATATTTATTGATTTATTGATTTGGGTCATTGTGCTTCAGGTACAGGGCAGATATTTGAATGAAAGATCAAAAGGATCAGCAGGTTTGGCTCATGTTCAGCAGATGATCCAAAATTGGTGGAGGTGTCATGTATGAACATTACCCGGCAGTGAAGTGTTGGAACAGCACTCAGCACCGCATTACCAGCACGGTGGGAAGCACACTGACTTTATGTAAATCGCTGTCTGCCCATGTGCCAGCTGATATCTTATGTATGCTCTCTATAAATAACAGTAATTATCAGGCTGGATCAACTGTCAGAGTTTTCAGTGAAGTGTGAAAATGTCCTTTTAGCTGCGCTGAGTCGGAATTCACCCCCGAAGTCTCTAAACCTCGCTGGTGCCACTCAATCAATTTAAACTTCTAGTGTCCAGCTAGAGTTCCCACTGTAGTCCTATTTTTATTTTATTTTTAAAATTTCATTAGCTAAATAAACTCTTAATTTCCTTTTTTAATTATTATTATTATTGTCAATGTTTTTAGTCACATTATTTGTGTATTTATTTATTTATCATTCCTTTGAAGACCATTATTTCCATTATTTTAAAATAGTGTTATTGTTTTTTTTAATTGGTCTAAAGTAATATATCTCAATTTTGTAGTTTTTAAATAAAATTATTGAACAGCTTTCTCATTGTTTATTTCTGTTTCAAGTTTATTTTCAAATCATTTGTCTGTACATTCTCTGCTGTATTGAAATGATAGGACACCATACATGTATTTTTAAAATAAATAAAAGTTGATTGATTGAAATTAATGGCTGAATCTTCAAACTGAAGATCTATATATATATATATATATATATATAGGCTGATTGATTAGTACTAAATATGTGGAATACTCCTCCTCCTGCACTGTAACAGGACACTGTAGAATATATTAGAATATAATGGAAAAATTTTTAAGCATGTAAATAAACCCTACTGAAAATCTAAACAAACAAACAAAAAAACATTTGTGTTTGTTTTACTGGTTATAACTGTAATATTAATAATCACTATTATTGCAAAATGCAGTATAAGCAGTTGAATTAGAGAAACTGTTGAATGGCAGTATTTCTAAGAAATTGATTGACTTTACAGATTGATTTTAACCAACCTTATACTGTTAATTGATTAATACTATTTATTAAATATTAATGTTAATTAAAGCATTTTAAATAATGTTACAGTGTTGTAAAATAAGATTAGGTGAAGGTTGTAATAATTTTAGTGCAAAGTTACACCCTAGTTTTTTACATATTTAAAAAGATGTAATATCTGAATCTAAGCTTTAGAAGTTATTACACTGACACCGAACAACATTTTTTTAAATTACGAACAATTTTAGAAGCTTGAACAGATTTTCTTGAAGGAAAATTAAGTTACTGTGATTAAAAGCATGAATTTGTAATCTATAATTAATCTTTAGTCTTCCCGTACTTTTGATGAATGATGTGTTTTGTTGTTTGTTGATGTTAATCTTCTCCTTCTCCTCCAGATCAGTGTAATGGGCCACTGGTCTCAGGTCTGCCACCCACAGCCTTCCACAGCTCCTCCATCTCTTCAGACCGCCAGTCGCCCTACTACGCCAAGCTCAACAAAAGGGAAGGTGAGTCAGCACATCACGCACACACATGCCTCAGGCTCTGGCACTTCCTCAATAATTTACCGTCAGATGGTGGTTTAAATTTTCCTTTCCCCGAGTCTCACCTGCTCACTCAGACTTAGGAAATATAAAGCTATTGGTAACATATTTGCTCAAACTTCTATAACATTAAAGTACATTAAAATAATGATATCTTGGATGTCTAATTTTACAATTTCACATCAGAGAGTCTCTGATCCTAGGGAAGAGCCTAGAGAAACTCACCGCTACAGCTACAGAAACTAACCACTACAACTCCAGACATTCACCATTACACCTCCAAAAATTCACCACTACACCGACAGAAACTCACCACAACACCTACAAAAATTCACCACTACACCGACAGAAACTCACCACTACACCTTCAGAAACTCATCACCACATCGACAGAAACTCACCCCTACACCTCCAGAAACTCACCACCACACCTCCAGAAACTCACCACTACACCTCCAGACACTTACCACTACATCGACAAAAATTCACCACTACACCTCCAGAAACTCACCACAACACCTACAAAAATTCACCACTACACCGACAGAAACTCACCACTACACCTCCAGAAACTCACCACTACGCCTACAGAAACTCACCCCTACACCTCCAGAAACTCACCACCACACCTCCAGAAACTCACCACTACACCTCCAGACACTTACCACTACATCGACAAAAATTCACCACTACACCTCCAGAAACTCACCACAACACCAACAGAAACTCACCACTACACCTCCAGAAACTCACCACAACACCAACAGAAACTCACCACTACACCTCCAGAAACTCACCACAACACCAACAGAAACTCACCACTACACCTCCAGACACTCACCACTACATCGACAAAAATTCAGCGCTACACCTCCAGAAACTCACCACAACACCAACGGAAACTCACCACTACACCTTCAGAAACTCACCACTACACTGACAGATACTCACCACTACACCGACAGATACTCACCACTACGCCTACAGAAACTCACCACAACACCAACGGAAACTCACCACTACACCTCCAGAAACTCATCACCACACCAACAGAAACTCACCATTACACCTACAGAAACTCACCACTACGCCTACAGACACTCACCATTACACCTCCAGAAAGTCACCGTTACACCTCCAGAAACTCACCACTACACCTCCAGAAACTCACCACTACACCTCCCGAAACTCACCATTACACCGACAAAAAATCACCACTACACCGACAGAAACTCACCACTACACCTCCAGAAACTCACCACTACACCACCAGAAACTCACCACTACACCGACAGAAACTCACCACTACACCTACAGAAACTCACCACTACACCTACAGAAACTCACCACTACGCCTACAGAAACTCACCCCTACACCTCCAGAAACTCACCACTACACCTCCAGAAACTCACCACTACACCTCCAGAAACTCACCGTTACACCTCCAGACACTCACCACTACACTTCCAGACACTCACCACTACACTTCCAGACACTCACCACTACACTTCCAGACACTCACCACTACACTTCCAGACACTCACCACTACACTTCCAGAAACTCACCACTACACCTCCAGAAACTCACCGTTACACCTCCAGACACTCACCACTACACTTCCAGACACTCACCACTACACCTACAGGAACTAAACACTACACCTACAGGAACTAAACACTACACCTCCAGAAACTCACCACTACACCTACAGAAGCTCACCCCTACACCACCAGAAACTCACCCCTACACCACCAGAAACTCACCCCTACACCTCCAGAAACTCACCCCTACACCTCCAGAAACTCACCACAACACCGACAGAGACTCACCACTACACCGACAGAGACTCACCCATTATGGTATATACATACCTACACCTGTATAACACATATGAGTGAGAACAAATTGTATTTATGTCTGTATATTAGGAGGTGGTGGCTGGTCGCCAGAGCGGACAGATCGCCTGCGCTGGTTACAGGTTGACCTGTGGGAACGGGTAGAAGTCACTGCCGTGGCAACACAGGGTCGTTTTGGCAGCTCGGATTGGGTGTCGAGCTACACGCTGCTGTACAGCGATTCAGGAAGAGCCTGGAAACAGTATAGACAGGAAGACAGCACAGGGGTAGGTCACCCTCATCACCACCCTCATCACTGTAAGGTGTGCTGTGTATCTCTAACAGGTATGTGTGTGGAGTATTGTTTGAGCTCATCACAGACCTCCAGAAGTTTTTAATTTGAGTAAAGTTTTTATTTTATTTTATTTTTATTATTTTATGTTGGTTTCACACTGAACTATTCAATTATATTAACAAAACAAAAACTTTATATTTATTATAAATACATATAAATAATTATTTTTATATAGCATCATTTCTGTTATTTTGCAGTTTTTTTTAATATTTACCATTTTTGTGCCACACAAGATTTTCCAAAAACATTAAATTCAGCAAATCATCAGCAACTTTACACTCAAATGTAAAGGACATCAACAACAAGCAGACAACTGTCCATCATCGATGCCTGACAGACATTGTGATGCTTCAGAGCGTTATGATGAAACACACTCCCCTGTCCCCATCGCTTGTCCCCAACCCATTCCAAACCCCTGTCCCAACCCATCCCATCCACAATTAACCCCTCCCCTCACCCCTGTCCCCATCTCTAGTCCACATCCCCTGTCCCCACCCATCCCATCCACAATTAACCCCTCCCCTCACCCCTGTCCCCATCTCTAGTCCACATCCCCTGTCCCCACCCATCCCATCCACAATTAACCCCTCCCCTCACCCCTGTCCCCATCTCTAGTCCACATCCCCTGTACACATCCATCCCCAAACCCTGTCCACAACCCCTGTCCGATCCCCTGTCCCCACCCGTCCCCATTCCATCAACAATCCCTAGTCCCCATCCCTAGTCCCCATCCCTAGTCCCCACATGTCCCCACCCGTCCCCATCCCTAGTCCCCATCCATCCCAATCCCTACTCCCCACCCGTCCCCATCCCTAGTCCCAATCCCTAGTCCCCACCCGTCCCCATCCCTAGTCCCGATCCCTAGTCCCGATCCCTAGTCCCGATCCCTAGTCCCGATCCCTAGTCCCGATCCCTAGTCCCCACCCATCCCCATCCCTAGTCCCAATCCCTAGTCCCAATCCCTAGTCCCCACCCGTCCCAATCCCTAGTCCCAATCCCTAGTCCCCACCTATCCCCATCCCTAGTCCCAATCCCTAGTCCCCACCCTTCCCGATCCCTAGTCCCCATCCCTAGTCCCCATCCCTAGTCCCAATCCCTAGTCCCCACCCGTCCCCATCCCTAGTCCCAATCCCTAGTCCCCACCCTTCCCGATCCCTAGTCCCCATCCCTAGTCCCCATCCCTAGTCCCCACCCATCCCCATCCCTAGTCCCCACCCGTCCCCATCCCTAGTCCCAATCCCTAGTCCCCACCCATCCCCATCTCTAGTCCCCACCCATCCTGATCCCTAGTCCCCACCAATCCTGATCCCTAGTCCCCATCCCTAGTCCTCACCCACCCCGATCCCTAGTCCTGATCACTAGTCCCGATCCCTAGTCCCCACCCATCCCTACCCCACCCCCTGTCCGCATTCCCCCACCCCCTGTCCCCATCCCTAGTCCCCATCCTTCCCCAGAAGTATGTAAGGAGTAAGTGGTGATGTTGGACTGGCAGCTCTTTGTCTGGTTGACACAGATTTTATTGCTAACCACCGGGTTTTTCCAGGGGGTCGTTATGAAGCCCCGGCGTCGTATCTGCTGAAGCCCTGTGCTAGTTATACTTTTAGCATTGCTGTGCTTGCCTTAATTCCATCTTCGCTCGGCTGTACTGACAGCCACGCATTGTCCTAGAAACACCTGAGAGACGTTTAATTAGGCAAAACAATGCCTTAAAATGGAAACACACTTCCCTGGCAACGGGAAAGAGTGGCGCTGATGTTCCCTAACCGGATACTTCAGAGGTGAAGATGGAGAAAAGGCAAGGAGAGTTTGGGTGGGTGGGGGAAGATGGCTGTGGATGGGCTCAAATCCCAGCCCTGAACCTGCTTATCCGAACCATATCCACAGGATCGTGTACAGGTAGAACGGAGTGTGGGTGGGAGGGAAGCTGCATGTGTCCAGTGTGCAGCGTGTCCATACGAACGTCCAGCTGTTGGGTTCTGAAGTCTGTGAGCTGGTTTTCGGTTATCTGGTTGGATGGCTGCCCAGTCAGCCCTGACCCTGGTCGTTCTGTGTGTGTGTGTGGGTGTGTTTTCCACACTTTCCCGCACGGTGAAAACTCATTCACTCGTCTGCCTCCTTGGCTCAACTTGAATTACTTTGCAGGGAATTTTTTCTTTTCTCTTGGTTTATTTTGACAACTCTGGAATCGATCCAGAGTAGCCCCGTGTCACCGGAGCCAGAGGTTGCATCGCCTCCGCGCTGGGAGGCAAACAAACGGGTCTCGCCCGCTTCTCCTCAATCAATACGAGCCATTTCACAGGACCGTCATCTCTCTGCTCTGCTGCACAGCACTGATGCTCAGAGAGACCGAGCATGAGAGAGAGAGAGAGAGAGAGAGAGAGAGGCCTGCTGCCATCTACCCTAACCTGCATTTAACAAACCCTTAGCCCTTCAGTTATTAATAACCAACCATCTCTGGTAAAATATCAGTTTACTGTCTAACATTTCTCGCTCAGCTGAGAAGACTGGCTTATATACACACACACATCACGAATAAAACAGCCGCACCCAGAAGGAGGTGTGGGAGTGCAGGTGTGTTGGGAAGGAAGATAAAGGTGACCAGGATCAATACCTGATGATAAGTTTAGACTGATATGATCAATATTTATTGAGCTACACATACAGAAGTCTGTCTCTCAGTATGGCGTCGGGCCGCCGTGTTTGCTAACCCAACACGCCAGACGTCTCGGTATGGAGCTGTAGAGGTTCCTGATGGAGTCCTGTGATAATCCATCCCATGCAGCTTGAACATCCTCACACAGTTCCTGCAGATGGTGCGGTAGGGGTGGAGGTGGAGGGACACCAGGTCTTCTGGACGTGTGACGACAGACCGTCCATCTCGGTGCTGACCACGGTGCCTCCACACACGGGTTCGTTGGGCGTCTCCACCAAGACTAAAGCGGGACTCGTCACTGAAGATGACCCGCTGCCATTCTGAGTCACTCCATGACAGTCTGGTACGACACCACTGCAGTCTTTGGTGACGGTGACGTGGTGTTAAGGACAGTCGTGGTAACGGTCTGTGTGCATGTAGTCCTGCGTGGTGCAGCCGTCTGCCGATGGTGCCGCACTGACAGGAGGACTCACGGAGGACACCACTGCTCGCTGGATGTCTGTAGTCATGGTACAGAGATAAGACCGGTCTGTATACCAGTATGTTGGAGCACTGTCACATTGTTAGCCTAGCTAGCTAGCAAACGTGTTCAGAGTAGTGTTGATGAGACAGCAGAACCTGAAAGTGTTTCCCTGCTGACTCTTTTGGGAAATCTGTGACCTGCCAAACACGATCGAGTGAGTTGGTGGATGACTGAGTGAGTGAATCCTTGCTCATTAATCTATCGAGCTGCTAAGTTGCTAATGAAATATTAGCAAGGCAAATGCTAATCAACCAAAGCAACTGCTTTAGCAGCTTTCCTGCTAACTACACGCCTTCATCCACTCTTCCTGTCTTTACTCATCTACAAGGCGTTAATGAAAAGTGGGCGTGAAGGTGGACCATTGTTCAGGTGTCTATCGTACAATAGCGAGTGCGAGCAGGAAGGAGCGCGAGAGGGAAAGAGAAACCGACAGACAGACAAGCGAAAGACAAATAAGTGATGTGCCCCACCTGCCAACTCCCCATGAGGTCACGGATCACTTTTATCTGGCTGATGTTCTACACTTTCATCTGCGTCTCCGCTGGAGAGAAAGACGTGCTAATTGCTCCATCGGCGCTTTATGGAAATCTCTTTAAAGGTTTTGAGCTTTTAATTGGACTGGGACTAAAAAAAGCGGCGGCTCGGTTTTCCGGGCGTAAAGAGTGCCCACTGGTTATTCCAACTGCTGCCAGACGCTGCGCCGCTCGCAGGCTGTCCCCCAGCTATGTGGAAGGGTGGACTGTTTCGCTTGTTGGCCTTGTTAGCATCACTGGCTTCGGGCTAAGTTTAAAGAAACCGATGGTGCTCAAAGCTGCCTCTTAGCCGCCCCCCCCTGTTGATTTAAAGAAGTGGGTGAGCGTTGGTACGGGGGCTGAAGCATCTGTGCACAGCACCTCGGTAAGCTCTATATTTAGATAAGCTGTTGGGAAGACTAAAGATAGACTGCTGCTGTCAGTCATGCTAACAGCTTCACCAGTCCCACTTATTCTCAGGCCGAGACTGTCTCCGGCTCGGCGATGGCCTTTTAAGGTCAGCTGGGGTGGCAGGGTGGCATGGCACATGCCTGGCTCCATCACCAGCATGCTGATTGACCCTCTGTGAGCAGCTGTCTGGCCATCCACCCTTCGGCACCTGCCTGAAGTGCCACTGGAGGGCTGTGATTAACACATCTGTCGTCGTGGTGTTCTAACAGCAGATCCAGAAGAACCTGTAGTGCTTCCCTTCCAGTGCCAAACACAGCTGTGTGTCCAGCCCAGAGCTACTCCAACAGGCAGGGGGCAATGTGGTTGCACCACGAAGGGAACTCCAGGTAATATCCGGTGTAGGACGGACAGCGAGTACACAGGCTGGGAGGTCCTGGTAGGTTGTCACGGCGCCATGCTGACTACAGTGCATCCTACAACTGCTGGAGGGAGTGTGAAGCAAGCCTGGCGATTGAGGTGGTCCCACAGAGGCCCGGTTGGGTTCCGGTCTAGGGAAATACGGGGCCGGGGTAGTTCCTGGGAGTCTTGGTCATGCTCCAGGTGTGCGGCTTGTCGCATTGTCTTACTGAAGGATCCCATCTGCCCCAGGGTAGACAGTCAGCATGTATGGGTGTACGTGATGCCCAAATTGGTTGAGGGTGCCGTCCACATGGACTGGTGGGCCCAGAGAGTGCCATGAAAACGTGACTTCCTTCATGAGCTGCACGCTGGCGCCGCGGACGAAAGTGGGAACGCCGTACCTGAGCCCCGCTGCAGAACATTGGTTGCCTGGAGAGGTTGATTATGTTCAGTGATGTAACAGCGTGCTGCCATGGCATCAATTACACCTCAGTTAGCTCTGACCGCGCTCTGCTTGATTGGCATCCTACGAGGACAAATATCTCCCGGTAATGTCACTCCACTTAAAATATCACTCCACCTTATTCAGCTCCTAGCAACCGCAAACAAGAAGTAGCCGCAGTAAGGTAACCTGTTTAATACGAGCATCTCCGGTCCTGTCAGATCATACCCAGTACTGAAACCCTGTCATGCTTTCAGTACGCTCAATTGTGATGATGGCACGTATTCTATAATGATGACTGTCAGCGTATAACGTCTGTAGTGAAACATCCAGCGAGCAGTGGTGTCCATCATCGGCAGACGGCTGCACCACGCAGGACTACATGCACACAGACCGTTACCACGACTGTCCTTAACACCACGTCACCGTCACCAAAGACTGCAGTGGTGTCGTACCAGACTGTCATGGAGTGACTCAGAATGGCAGCGGGTCATCTTCAGTGACGAGTCCCGCTTTAGTCTTGGTGGAGACGCCCAACGAATCCGTGTGTGGAGGCACCGTGGTCAGCACCAAGATGAACGGTTTGTGGTCACACGTCCAGAAGGCCTGGTGTCCCTCCACCTCCACCCCTACCGCACCATCTGCAGGAACTGTGTGAGGATGTTCAAGCTGCATGGGATGGATTATCACAGGACTCCATTAGGAACCTCTACAGCTCCATACTGAGACGTCTGGCGTGTTGGGTTAGCGAACTAGCACGATTAAAGGGTTCTGGTGCTACATCCATCATATATTTCCAGAAAGGTTCCGTATAGAACCTTCATTAGTCTGAGGAACTCGTTATGGTCCTAGCAAAGTGTTGTAGATGGTTCTAGTATACAGAACTTTTCTTTTCTAAACAACCTTTACAGAGCGTCATGCAATGTGCATCCCCCGAGCACAAACTCAGTCCTGCTCTGACCTCCACTCGTCTGTTTGTCCTTTTGTCCTCATCCCACGTTCCCCCTATAGACTCCCATTCACCCACATTCAAACCTACCACCACCAAACTGGATGTACCCACTCAGGACAGATCCCCGAACTCTAATCCACAGACACACTGACCCGCACTCCTCTGTGTTGTTTTATCATCCCTCGTTCCTCCCATAGACTCCCATTCGTTTTTAGCAACCGTCTAGCAGCGCTCTTTATTCTTTCTTTAGGAAATATTAATATCTATATCCAGTCATATCTGTTGTTCTGTTTGATCTACAGACTTTCCCAGGGAACACTAACGCAGATGGAGTCGTCCACCATAAACTGTCCCACTCCATCAGAACCCGCTACCTGCGTTTCCTGCCCCTGGACTGGAGTGCCGAGGGCTGGATCGGACTGAGGGTGGAGGTCTATGGCTGCTCCTACAGTGAGTAGAGAACTCGTCTCGTCTTGCTACCTGAGGAGTCACAGTTACGAAGTCTTTGTCTTTAGCTGCTCAGAGACAGAAGATTTGCTAGGTAAGCAGACCACTAGCGTTAGCTAGCTAGCTAGCCTGATCCCTTTTAGCATCTTCCTGTTGCCTTGCTTTCATTTTTACCTTCGGTACGGAGAAGCCGAGCATCAAATCATATGGGTTATACACTAGGTATGGGGAAGAGAACGTAGGCACCCCGTCTGATGAAAGCGTTCAGGTGTTTTAGCCACACCCACTGCTAACAGGTCCTACAGTCTCCATAGACCAGCAGTAGGACGACTCGCGCTGGTGACTTTATCCATGGCACTGTTATGAGACCGGTCAATTCATGAACTGCCTGGCTAGAGCTGCCCCAGACGACCGTGAGGCCCAGTGAGCTAACTGAGCTCAGCCATGAAGAGAGACCCTGCAGACCCACAAAGGGGACCACCAAGCACTGCTGTGTCTGACCTACAGGTACCAGAACAATGAGTATGACCCACCACCCACATCATACCTGCTCTGTGGTGGTCCTGTGGGGGTCTAGACCATTGAAGAACAGGGTAATACAGTACACAGAGAAACAGATGGACTACAGTCTGGACCTGTACACCTACAGAGTGTCCTGTATGGACGGTGGAGCTGGTACAGTGAGCGAGAGTGGTTGTAGATGGGAGGAGGTGGTTTTAATGTTATGGCTGATGGGAGTGTTGTATTTGCCGAGCTGACAGGATGTGAAATCCCAGCACGAGAAGGAAAACTCTGCTAATTGTGGCATTTTAATGTGCTTTTAGTACTCTTTCATTCCTCTCATTAGTCGCCTGCCGAGTGACATTTACCAGGAAAACAAAGAAAATCAATTGATTACCCCGCGAGAACCAGACGCCCCATGCCTTCCTCTCACAGCTGAAATATTCATAAAGGTTGCCCTGCTTGTTAATGCCCTGGGTGGAAACTGGCCTTTTACTCGGATCTAGAACCCGCTGCAGTGCAACGCTGACCTCAGATCAGTGTGAAAGGCCAATCGAGTAGACGTTTGCCTCTTCCTGTCTGTATGCTAGCTTCTTCTTCCTTTATACTAGCATATACCCACTGTACTGTGCTGTTAGGAAGATGGATATCCAGCCATCTACCCTAACCTGCATTTAACAAACCCTTAGCCCTTCAGTTATTAATAACCAACCATCTCTGGTAAAATATCAGTTTACTGTCTAACATTTCTCGCTCAGCTGAGAAGACTGGCTTATATACACACACACACATCACGAATAAAACAGCCGCACCCAGAAGGAGGTGTGGAAGTGCAGGTGTGTTGGGAAGGAGGATAAAGGAGACCAGGATCAATAACTGGTGATAAGTTTAGACTGATATGATCAATATTTATTGAGCTACACATACAGAAGTCTGTCTCTCAGTATGGCGTCGGGCCGCCGTGTTCGCTAACCCAACACGCCAGACGTCTCGGTATGGAGCTGTAGAGGTTCCTAATGGAGTCCTGTGATAATCCATCCCATGCAGCTTGAACATCCTCACACAGTTCCTGCAGATGGTGCGGTGTGGGTGGAGGGACACCAGGTCTTCTGGACGTGTGACAACAAACCGCTCATCTCGGTGCTGACCACGGTGCCCGGTCACCGTGGTCGCTTGTAAGTCACCGTACCAGCATCCAAACCTGGCCTAAGCTGGTTTGTCAAGGACGTTTCTGAGGGCATCTACCACCAGCCTTGAGGAACCGGGCATGCTGGCGTGCTGGCACTATGTTCTAACTGTCTGTAGAAGGTTCTATCAGGTGTGTCCCTATGCATGGGTTTGTGATGGCATCCAAGGGTGAGGGTGTGTTTAGGCATGGAGTCCAGCAGAGTAAGACCCTCGCCTGTGAAGTAGTGTGAAGTGAGCCCACCAGCCAGGGTACAGTGGTCACTTACTTTCGAGCTGGGTTTGACCTGTTGGACAGAGCTTGGTTCTAGCTAATGGAACCTGTTCTCCTTCAGTGTTCTGTGCTGATGATGATGTGAATAGACGTCAGGGTCAGACTAATGAATGAGCTCCTGTTAGAGACTGGTGGACTGTAGGAGGCTAGTTGACGTTACTGCTTGACAGTGACAGTTTAAGCTTGATGTGGGCTAGTTGGTGGTCATGAGGCTAACAGCATCCGAGCCGACAATAAGTGAGGTCATTCAGGGGAGCGCATGTCTGGTTTCCAAAAGGGTAGCAACACCAACAAGAGCTCCCTGGAAAGGTCACGTCACACTGTACTGCCGTGTGGAGCGGTGTTCCGACATCTGTCCATCGTTTCTCCTTCCCTTTGTTTCCTGAAGACTACAATGAAAACTCTCACGTGGTTGGAGAGGAAGCCTAATGGCCTGTAATCCCATAAGGCTTGAAGTTGGCTACTCTTAAGTACGGAGCTATGGCGCTCTAAATTTCTCTGGAGCCAAAGACTTGCGATATTCCGGGGTCCATATCTCCAGTTCCCTGAAGGCTAGCAATGTGATCACTGGGATCACAGCCTTGTCCTATGGTGCAACTCCCAGTCCATACAGAGTGTCTAGTAAATGATCTCAAATTCCACAATGGACCAATAATTTGGGATTGGGAATTTCCTAAACGCAATTTAGGAAGCATGAATAGCAGCTGGGATTGGATTGGGCATGGATGGTTTCTGGATGTAGCCGCATCAATGTTCGGACTCTCACCTGGTCCAGATGTGGTGGAGGCCTTCCCTGGCACAATTCCGAGGAGAATTCCCTGTAGACTGGGATTTTATCCACTGCTGGTAGACCCGTATGACCGTACGCTTCCACACACCTGCAGATTCAGCTACTTCCTTCACACTATGGTCTTTGGCCACGCCCACATGCAGTCCCTCCTTTTAGCCAATCATTAACATCTGCTCTGGAGCCATTTTCCACACATGGAACGAGACATTCCCTGCACTGTAGCATCTCTTCCCGATCTATGGATCCCGTCACCCATCATCCTCAAACAGCGCCATCTGCAGGAGCCTGAAGGTACCACCACCTTAAACAGGCATGTTGAACCATTCCCTGACCAATCAATGATCAATCCTGTCCTAGCTCAGGAAATTAGTTGTCCGCTCCGGAGTTTCCTGATCTCTCTGCGCTCCGCTCGGTGGTCCATACGAGTAGCTGTGCTATGTGGATGCGGTGTTCCGGCGCCTGGCCTCGCTCCCTGGTGTTTATTGGCTGACTGACGTTACTCCTGCGAGGATGAGGGAGACCTCTGTGAAGGGCAGCTCGGTTTACCGCGATGATCAAACCT
This sequence comes from Prochilodus magdalenae, assembly GCA_024036415.1. Lineage (NCBI taxonomy): Eukaryota > Metazoa > Chordata > Actinopteri > Characiformes > Prochilodontidae > Prochilodus > Prochilodus magdalenae. Next base: position 56,263 of record JAMWET010000346.1, on the reverse strand, counting down.
GATAAGCCAGTGCTGACCACACACTATTAGCGCTCGATAACCCGGCCGCGGGGGCTGCTCCGGACGCGTGCGGTCGGATCAGCGCGGCACGTGCGCACAGACCCAGCCGAAAGGGGGAAGCGGAAGAAGAGAGCTGCCTGTGAATTAATGGCCTTTAATTAGGTTTATAATTACTCCTTTAACGGAGCATTCATTATGCATAATGGCTTCACGGTGCAGCACGGCGCCGGATAGGTGCGAAGTGTGTTTGTGCATGTCTGATAGCTTCAGTTTGAGGTGGAGGGGAAAAGGGCTCTCGCCAAAGCCAGGACACAGCGAGGTACACCTGTCAGTAATGCATTCACAGCAGGAAGAGAAGACAGGGCGAGAGAGAGAGAGAGAGAGAGAGAGAGAGGTGCTGTGTGGGATCTATAGAGAGGTTGTGGTTAGTACAGTTCAAATTGGTGTAACAGTTGGTTCAAGAAAAGATTCAATAATATTTATAATACAGTAATAATAATAATAATAATAACTATAATAACTATAATAATAATAATAATAATAATAATAATAATAATGATTCACTTAGAAAAGTGTATTTCTTGAAGACGTGCAGAGTGACTGTGCAGCTTAAGTTTATGGCTAGCTGGGTTGCTAAGGGGTCGCTAAAATGAATGGGAATCTATGGGAGGAATGAGTGCTGTAGCCCTGTAGCCCTGTTCTTCCTGTAGTTATGAGCCATTATGACTCGTTATGAGTCTTTTAGAGCCGTTATGAGTCGTTGTGACTCGTTATGAGTCTGTTATGATTCGTTATGATGCTTTGAGTCGTTATGAGTCTTTATGAGCCGTTATGACTCGTTATGAGCCGTTATGAGCCATTATGATTCGTTATGATGCTTTATGAGTCGTCATGAGCCGTTGTGAGCCGTTATGATTCGTTATGTGCTGTTATGACTCGTTATGCACCGTTATGATTCGTTATGTGCTGTTATGACTCGTTATGCACCGTTATGATTCGTTATGAGCCGTTATGAGCCGCTGTGACTCGTTATGAGTCCGTTATGAGCCGTTATGATTCGTTATGATGCTTTGAGTCGTTATGAGTCTTTATGTGCTGTTATGAGCCGTTATGAGCCATTATGATTCGTTATGATGCTTTATGAGCCGTTATGAGCCGTTATGACTCGTTATGAGCCGTTATGAGCCATTATGATTCGTTATGATGCTTTATGAGTCGTTATGAGTCGTTATGAGTCGTCATGAGCCGTTGTGAGCCGTTATGAGCCGTTATGTGCTGTTATGAGCCGTTATGAGCCATTATGATTTGTTATGATGCTTTATGAGCCGTTATGAGCCGTTGTGACTCGTTATGAGCCGTTATGATTCGTTATGATGCTTTATGAGTCGTTATGAGTCTTTATGAGCCGCTGTGACTCGTTATGAGCCTTTTAGACCTGTTATGACTCGTCATTATAAGTCGTTATGCTATTCGTGTGATGCTGCATCCTGATACAGAGCTAGTCTGTGTGTGGAGAAGATGGAGAGATAATGGAGCACGGATGGATGAGACTCCCAGGAAGGCTGCCCTCGTCTTGCTGGTGGAGGCTGCCGTTAGAATGTTCGGATAAACCCTCTCCCGATCGGCTGGCCTTCCTCACCTTCCGTATTCTGCTGTAACCTGCAGTTTCAACCCGTCTTCCCCGTTACTGCAGATTAGGGCTCATTGTGAGTGTTGACAAACTGCTGGCTCGGGATCTTTCGGAGGCGCGCTCGTCACCTTGCAGGGTTCTAATAAGTGACAACAGCGCACCGCCCTATTTATGCCACCAAGAGCATTTATCAGAGGCTGACGCGGCCTGACTGGATTCTATTTCCAGGGCGTCTGTCAAGGCCAACCTTGCGGCGGTGCTGGTGCGGTGGTGCTGGTGCGCCGGTGCCCGTGCTGCGGTGCTGGTGCGGCGGTTTGTTTGTGCGTACGGCTGTTTAATCGGCTAACACTTGAGTGGGAGAGGCTTCTGTAAGCGCTGATTGAATTTGGAGGGCAGGTCTGGAGTGGAGAAGACCGGAAGCGACAGATTGTCCTTTTCCTCCGCTGCCCTGGCACCATCAAAGCCTGCCGAATTAAATTAGGCGTAATGTGGAGTGTCCGTAAATACCTTCCTCGGAAACATTTCCCGACACGGAGTGAAGAGGAAGCAGGAGAGAGCGGCGTGCAGACGCGCCTCTGTCCCTGTCCGTGAAAGGTGACACTCTCACGGCTGGTTTACAAGAACCGTTATTTAAAGAACCGTCTGGTTGAAGGTTCTTTGAAGGAGTGGTTCTGCTGAGTCCTATCCTAGATAATCCTGCTGTTGTTAACGGGTGTAGTCCCGCTGTAGTCCAGTTCCTACTGGGGTCATGTCTCATTTATAGTTCTATTCCTGCGACGGTTCTGTCTGGCTGTAGTCATGGTTCTCCTTTAGTCCTATGGTCCTGTTCCAACTGTAGCCCTGTTCCAGCTGTAGACCTGTTCCTGCTGTAGCCCTGTTCCCGCGGTAGCCCTGTTCCTGCTGTAGCCCTGTTCCTGCTGTAGACCTGTTCCTGCTGTAGCCCTGTTCCTCCTATGGCCCTGTTCCCGCTGTAGCCCTGTTCCCGCTGTAGCCCTGTTCCTCCTATGGCCCTGTTCCCGCTGTAGCCCTGTTCCCGCTGTAGCCCTGTTCCCGCTGTAGCCCTGTTCCTCCTATGGCCCTGTTCCCGCTGTAGCCCTGTTCCCGCTGTAGCCCTGTTCCTGCTGTAGACCTGTTCCTGCTGTAGCCCTGTTCCTCCTATGGCCCTGTTCCCGCTGTAGCCCTGTTCCTCCTATGGCCCTGTTCCCGCTGTAGCCCTGTTCCTCCTATGGCCCTGTTCCTCCTATGGCCCTGTTCCCGCTGTAGCCCTGTTCCTCCTATGGCCCTGTTCCCGCTGTAGCCCTGTTCCCGCTGTAGCCCTATTCCTCCTATGGCCCTGTTCCTCCTATGGCCCTGTTCCCGCTGTAGCCCTGTGTAACACACACACATTCTCCACACGTCCTCTGTAGCCCCCCGTCCCCTTCACACTCTCTTACCAACAATCCCCTCCACACTCCAGCTGTCCTTTCTAGCCCCAGCGATCACACTTCTCTCTCAAACTTCTGGGAGCTTGAGTACTCTGTGTCTACCTCTCGATCCATCACCCTGCATCTCATTCCACCGTCTAATTCAGACACTGTGAAACGTTCTGATTGGCTGCTCTGTCTTGTGTGCTCTTTAGTTTTGAGCAGACACCTCAGTGCCGGGTCAAACAAGTCAGATTTAGTGATGGATTGACATGTGTTTCCATATAGGGACTGTATAGACTCAAGCATGCTAATGGTTAGCTGGCTAGCGGTCTCTTTGCATTGACTCAAGGTCACGACCTTTCAGCCTCCACGGCCGGTTATGCGTTAGTGGCCGTCCAGAAGCTGTTGATAACACCGTTTCCCTCTATAGGCTCACCCTAGCTGACCTCCTAGCGTCCGCCGAAGCTCTCCTGTACTGCGTGGTTTCCGGAGGAACTTCGTTAAATTCCGATTTATTTCCCCTGTAGGAATGAATGGGGTGGAAAAGTGCACACCCATCTACTGTACTTCTGCTTAACCGACAGACACCGTTTCACATACACCTCTCAGGGCAGACCCCCAAGCACAGACTCAGTGTTGGTCTGACCCACACTCGTCTGTTTGTCTTTGTTTTCCCCATCCCTCGTTCCCTCCCATAGACTCCCATTCATTTAATCCCCATTAAAACCCTACTGTTTTCTTTAACCTACAGTCACCAAACTGCATGGCCTCACTCAGAGCAGTTCCCCAAACTCCAATCCATAGACATACTGACCCGCACTCCTCTATGGGTCATTTATTCTTCCCTCGTTCCTCCCATAGACTCCCATTCATTTCACCCCCATTCAAACCTACTGTTTTCTTTAACCTACAGTCACCAAACTGCATGGCCTCACTCAGAGCAGTTCCCCAAACTCCAATCCATAGACATACTGACCCGCACTCCTCTATGGGTCATTTATTCTTCCCTCGTTCCTCCCATAGACTCCCATTCATTTCACCTCCATTAAAACCCTACTGTTTTCCAAACTGCAAGCAAACTGCATGGCCTCACTCAGAGCAGTTCCCCAAACTCTAATCCATAGACATACTGACCCGCACTCCTCTATGGGTCATTTATTCATCCCTCGTTCCTCCCATAGACTCCCATTCATTTCATCCCCATTAAAACCCTACTGTTTTCTTTAACCTACAGCCACCAAACTGCATGGCCTCACTCAGAGCAGTTCTCCAAACTCTAATCCATAGACATACTGACCCGCACTCCTCTATGGGTCATTTATTCATCCCTCGTTCCTCCCATAGACACCCATTCATTTTTAGTTACAATCCAGTTGCAATGGAGCTCCATCAACAGACTCCCTATTAACACCCTTCATTCCAGAGAGACGGCGGAGGCTCCAGACCTTGAACCGCTGTGCTGCTTGTGTTTTGTCCCAGAGTCGGACGTGGCGGATTTTGACGGCCGGAGTTCTCTGCTGTACCGGTTTAATCAGAAGTCCATGAGCACGGTGAAGGATGTCATCTCTCTGCAGTTTAAGAGTCAGCGGGCGGACGGTGTTCTGGTCCATGGCGAGGGTCAGCGGGGGGACTACATCACGCTGGAGCTACACCAGGGCAGCCTGGCCCTACACGTCAACCTGGGTGAGTACACCATTCCGAACGAAGCTGTGTTAGTGTGCGAATTAAGGTTCCCATTCTGGAGGAGTTCAGTCCACCAACCGTGTTGAAACCAGGGTGAAAAACCAAGGGGAAGGATACAGCAGATTAGCTAGAACAGTTCCTGAGAAACAGGCGGGTTCCACATGCTCTCAGGCGTCTGGAGTCATGAGTACCAAGTTACTGGAAGTGTCCTAAAGAGTGCTTTCATCGGTTTCTTACGGGAGAAGGCACCGTGTTAGTCTACCTGAGCACTGTGCTAGTGAATATCACACACCTGATGGGGTTCCACAGGGTTCTATATTAGGCCCAGCTCTCTTTTCTTCTACATGGGTCTGTAAGGGCGTGTTCTTATAACTTCTGGAGTCAGGTTTCACAGCTAAGCTGATGATACACAACTCTATATGTCAGTACCACCAAATGATATACAGTACCAGTCAGAAGTTTGGGTACACCCCTCTAACTGGGTGTAGCTGGTGGTCTTATAGACTCTACAGTGGTACACTGAACAGCTCCACCTGCTGAGAGTCTGACCCAGTCCATATCCTGATACACCACATCTACTCCTGATGTAGACAGTATGATACTCCTCCATATCTCCACCTCTAATATATATTTACATACACGCTCCTGCACCGTGTAGCAGCTCTAGCTCTCCTTTCAGGTTAGTGAATATTCATGAGGGACCGACCAATAGAATCGCTCCAAACCTGCTTAGTAATAAACCTTGTTCTATCAGCTCCACTGCAGGGTAAGGAAGCTGCTCCATCCTCCTGTACAGCTCCCCTCTGGAGGGGTTTAAGGTGGACTGGATAATTCCATGAGAGGGTTTAAGGTGGACTGTATAATTCCATGAGAGGGTTTAAGGTGGACTGTATAATTCCATGAGAGGGTTTAAGGTGGACTGTATAATTCCATGAGAGGGTTTAAGGTGCACTGGATAATTCCATGAGAGCGTTTTAAGGTGGACTGTATAATTCCATGAGAGGGTTTTAAGGTGGACTGTATAATTCCATGAGAGGGTTTAAGGTGGACTGTATAATTCCATGAGAGGGTTTTAAGGTGGACTGTATAATTCCATGAGAGGGTTTAAGGTGGACTGTATAATTCCATGAGAGGGTTTTAAGGTGGACTGGATAATTCCATGAGAGGGTTTAAGGTGGACTGGATAATTCCATGAGAGGGTTTAAGGTGGACTGTATAATTCCATGAGAGGGTTTAAGGTGGACTGTATAAAATGTATAAAAGTTCTAGTTTATAGTTTGGTGTCTTCACGTTTATTCTACAGTAGAGTTTTAAGATACACAGGAGGAGAACCTGCTATGAGGAGCCGTCTCTAAACTTTTGACTGGTAGAGTATGTGCTAAATCATTATAAATTCTGTCTACACTGTTGAGCGAGAAAGTCAGAACTCTCAGCGTAATTTTAGATCCAAATATCTTCTTCATATCTTCATAAAGCTTTATTCATTTAAGAAACACTGATTTTCCCAGAACCACAAACACTACTTACTACTGCTACTTTTCCAGAACTCTGCAGCTAGAGTACTGACTCATTCAGAAAAGAAAGAAAGAATAAATGGAAAAAAAAGAATAAAAAAGGATTTAAGAAAGAAAAATGAGAAGATGATTAAAGAAAGGAATAAAAGAAAGTAAAAAATAAAGAAGACAAAAAATAAGAGAGTGGAAGAAACAAAGGCAGTACTGGGACAGGGTGAGCCAGTGAAGAAAGACAAACGGGAAAGAAAAAAGAAAGAAGGGAAACCGAGTGAGTAAGAAAAGAAGGATGTACTGATTTATCTAGAACCACAACTGTGACTAAGTGGAGTACTACTTGTTCAGAGCTCTGGAGTTTGGGTATTATCTCATTCAGAACCGAAAGAACGGAAAGCCGGAAAGGAAAAAAAGACAGAATGAATGAAAAATTCAATAAAAATATATATATTTATATAAATTTAAATTTAAATTTAGGGGAAGGCAAGTAAAAAAAGATTAAAAATAAGAATAAAATAATAATAACGATAAAAATAATATTAACAAAATATAATAATAATGACAGTAATAATAATAACAATAACAAAAAATAATATATAATAATAATAATAATAATGAATAACAAAATGATAATAATAATAATAATAATAGTAATAATGATCATCATCATAATTATTATCTGCAAATATAGTGAGAGAATTCATCTGATGTTAAGTTAATAATCTGGAAAAGTAATATTACAAAGATCTTAATAATGATAAAAGAGATTTATTTTTTAAGTTTTTATTATCCAGGCCATTTTTATTTTCAGAGCTGGTTCAGAATTGTGCTTTGAGATCAAGCGCTGCTTTTATTTTCACTTCCTGTTTTTCTTATTTCTTATCGTTTTAATGTTTAATATTTCTGTGTATTTAGTGATTATTACCATCGTGTTGAATTTTGAATTTATGAACTTTGAGCTACACTGGTGTGTATGAAAGGTGTTATTGTGATTATTATTACAGTGTAATTAAAAATAAATAAGGGGAGACACAACGTCAATGCAGAGGCTTCCAGACGGGTTTCAGCCATCCCTTTACACTGCAGTTATAAAGTTTATTCTCTAAGTCTGGGTGTTGTCTCTCAGCGTTCTCATTTTGCCTTTGTTGTAAGCTAATTTTAATTTGGCAGATCATTTTGCATGTACATTTGCTCAAACCAGGCCAAATTTGGCTAAAGAACAACTTAAAACCGTAATAAAAGATCTGTAAGTCAGATATTTAAGTTGGATCCACTGGATTTATGGTGGGATAGGATCTGTTTGCAGTGTGTGACCCCTTCTGAGTTTGTTTCTAGAAGTAAAAGATGAAGTACAGGTACGTGGTGATCACCTGTTACCTGTATCAACACCCTGAAATAATTAGAGGACCCCATATGACCTTTTCCCCACAATGTAACAGGCCTTATACTCCTAGAACCGGCTCCTCGTGGTTTTGGGTCTCGGCTCTTGCGTGTTAAATGAGAGGAAACTTCTAGAAATCCGTAGTAATAAGTGCAGCGTTCTCGAAAAGAGAGTTTCCAGATATACAGAATTAACCACGTATAAGATCTCTGGACGTTCCGGAGCTGCCTCGACCGATCTGTAGTGAGTACCAGACGAGCTTGACCTCGGTTTTGGATGGAGGCGGCAGGAGGAGAGATCTGAGAGACTCGGAAAGAGGGTTCGTTACTGGGGCACGGGCGGCGGGAGCTGCACAGCTGGCTACGGTTTCAGTACAGATGTTGACTAAAATGATCTGAGCCTTCAGATCTGAGGAGAGACGGCCGGGATCGGCGGCGATCAGGGTCGAAAGGGCGGTACGCGTGGAGCTTGTGCAGTAAGAGCAGTCGAGAACGTCCGGACGTGATTACACACTGTCGGTAAGACACCGTCCGTCCATAAGCACACAGAGAGGGCTATCTAGCACCGGTGCAGAGCACCAGCCCCCCCAGCAGGAAGACCACTGTCCCAGCCATCGTTAGGAAATACTGGCTAACCCCTCCCACCTTGTCCCGCTAACCGTCAGCCAGGGGCTCCTCTGACCATACCGTAGGTGATGAGCACAAAGTCGAGGAAGCTGTGAGAAGATGCCGTCTCTGGAACGTCCTCAGGAGCGGTGAGCGTTCCTTGGTTCAGCTCTGAGAGAAGACGAGGAGTAATAGACACACGCCTGTCACTCAGAACCCTCAGGGGTTATTATGGGCTGTAAAGGAGAGAATGGATTCATGCACACAGTGTCCTGCAGAGACATAGAGCTATAGAGAAGAAGGGATGAGAGAGGGCAGAGAGAGATGGAGGGTAAGATCTGAATCCTGCTCCGCTCGCTGCACTAGTTTCCTGGCTGATTCACTCATCACCTGTTATCCAGGGAGCAGTGGCACACTCGTTCACACTCATTCACTCACTCTTTCATTCTTATCTTCTTAAGGGCTTCTCTCTCTCTCTCTCTCTCTCTTTCTCTCTCTCTCTGTAGATGATGCTAAGCTGCACCCCAGCAGTGGTCATGTGTCTGTGTCTCTGGGCAGTCTCCTTGATGACCAGCACTGGCACTCCGTCCTGATCGAGCGCTTCAACAAGCAGATCAACTTCACAGTGGACCGACTGACCCGGCACATTCGAACAGGGGGACTGGGGGACTCACTGGAGGTCGATTACGAGGTGAGTGTGTTTCTCAGACTGTAATACACTACAGGAAGTGTAGGGGGCGATACCACCCACACGCTCATTCTGACAGACTGTAATACACTACAGGAAGTGTAGGGGGCGACACGACACGCTCATTCTGACAGACTGTAATACACTAAAGGAAGTGTAGGGGGCGCTACAACCCGCACACTCATTCTGACAGACTGTAATACACTACAGAAAGTATAGGGGGCGCTATGACCCACACGGTCATTCTGACAGACTGTAATACACTACAGGAAGCGTAGGGGGCGATACAACCCACACGGTCATTCTGACAGACTGTAATACACTACAGGAAGCGTAGGGGGCGATACGACCCACACGGTCATTCTGACAGACTGTAATACACTACAGGAAGCGTAGGGGGCGATACAACCCACACGGTCATTCTGACAGACTGTAATACACTACAGGAAGCGTAGGGGGCGATACGACCCACACGGTCATTCTGACAGACTGTAATACACTACAGGAAGTGTAGGGGGCGATACAATCCACACGCTCATTCTGACAGACTGTAATACTGTAATACACTACAGGAAGTGTAGGGGGCGATACGACCCACACGCTCATTCTGACAGACTGTAATACACTACAGGAAGTGTAGGGGGCGATACGACCCACACGGTCATTATGACAGACTGTAATACACTACGGGAAGCGTAGGGGGCGATACTACCCACACGGTAATTCTGACAGACTGTAATACACTACAGGAAGCGTAGGGGGCGATACGACCCACACGGTCATTCTGACAGACTATAATACACTACAGGAAGTGTAGGGGGCGATACGACCCACACGGTCATTCTGACAGACTATAATGCACTACAGGAAGTGTAGGGGGCGATATGGCTTCTATTGTTCATATATTGCTATAATCCAGTATCCTGAAAGCTCTTTGCCCTTTTGGTTTCACAAAGCTCAGCTTTGGAGGAATCCCTTTGCCTGGAAAACCGGGAACGTTTCTGCGGAAAAACTTCCATGGATGTATGGAGAACCTCTACTACAACGGGGTCAACATCATTGACCTAGCCAAGCGCAAGAAACCCCAGATCTACAGTGTGGTGAGTGTTCTGTAGGCCACAGCACTGGGAATGGGAAGCCAGATTCGGGACGGTTGGGAATGCTCACACCTGTATGTGATTATCTTCTGGTTGAGATCTAACTTTCCGGTCCACCTTAAATGAAGCAGCAGTCGCGTTCTGGCACCTGTACAGGCGTGGAAATGTTATTGCTGCACCATTTAAGATGGAGCCAAGTTCCGAGTTGTCCAGTTTTCCCAAGTCATTTGTCTCCGTCACCTGTATAGTCATCCCTCCAGCCTTCAGAAGCTGTCGGAATTTGGGAAACATTACAGTACCAGCTGATCACGGGCTAGTTCCAAGACTGAAGCAGCTGAAAGGCTAAATGCTGTTTTTCCTTTGCACCACATTTAGTCGTCTCCAAATCCCAGCACTTCCAGGTCTCTCCGTTTGGCACCTGAGTGTGGGAGTCAGGTAGAAGCCTACATGTGTTTCCTCTGAGGCGTATATAGGGTTTGGCTCGGAGCTTTAACCACCAGCCATCATCTGGATTACGCTGCCTGGTTACTCAAGGAGCTGGACAAGGGCTAGATAGCTACAGAGTAGACACTCGACCTAATGAGAAACTGTAGAACAGACTCAGTCTATACCACAGTACCTACATTTAGAGCTTAGAGTTATACACTCCACCTAATGAGAACCTGTAGAACAGACTCAGTCTATACCACAGTACCTACATTTAGAGCTTAGAGTTATACACTCCACCTAATGAGAAACTGTAGATCAGACTCAGTCTATACCACAGTACCTACATTTAGAGCTTAGAGTTATACACTCCACCTAATGAGAAACTGTAGCTCAGACTCAGTCTATACCACAGTACCTACATTTAGAGCTTAGAGTTATACACTCCACCTAATGAGAAACTGTAGAACAGACTCAGTCTATACCACAGTACCTACATTTAGAGTTTAGAGTTATACACTCCACCTAATGAGAAACTGTAGAACAGACTCAGTCTATACCACAGTACCTACATTTAGAGCTTAGAGTTATACACTCCACCTAATGAGAAACTGTAGATCAGACTCAGTCTATACCACAGTACCTACATTTAGAGCTTAGAGTTATACACTCCACCTAATGAGAACTGTAGAACAGACTCAGTCTATACCACAGTACCTACATTTAGAGCTTAGAGTTATACACTCCACCTAATGAGGAACTGTAGATCAGACTCAGTCTATACCACAGTACCTACATTTAGAGCTTAGAGTTATACACTCCACCTAATGAGAAACTGTAGCTCAGACTCAGTCTATACCACAGTACCTACATTTAGAGCTTAGAGTTATACACTCCACCTAATGAGAAACTGTAGAACAGACTCAGTCTATACCACAGTACCTACATTTAGAGTTTAGAGTTATACACTCCACCTAATGAGAAACTGTAGAACAGACTCAGTCTATACCACAGTACCTACATTTAGAGCTTAGAGTTATACACTCCACCTAATGAGAAACTGTAGATCAGACTCAGTCTATACCACAGTACCTACATTTAGAGCTTAGAGTTATACACTCCACCTAATGAGGAACTGTAGATCAGACTCAGTCTATACCACAGTACCTACATTTAGAGCTTAGAGTTATACACTCCACCTAATGAGAAACTGCAGAACAGACTCAGTCTATACCACAGTACCTACATTTAGAGCTTAGAGTTATACACTCCACCTAATGAGAAACTGCAGAACAGACTCAGTCTATACCACAGTACCTACATTTAGAGCTTAGAGTTATACACTCCACCTAATGAGAAACTGCAGAACAGACTCAGTCTATACCACAGTACCTACATTTAGAGCTTAGAGTTATACACTCCACCTAATGAGAAACTGTAGAACAGACTCAGTCTATACCACAGTACCTACATTTAGAGTGAGATGAAGGAACATTACAGTTGTGCATCTGTTCTGCAGGGTTCCTCCTGCACTCCTGGCCCGTCTGGGATTTGATCTGAACTCTAGGGTGCTTTAAAGTGAGCAGTGAGGCTGAATATTGATCAGCGCTCTGGTTGCTGAGCTCCTGCAGCGAGCTGCCTAATTACCCTGTTTATAAAAAGCTCCGTGATCGTGCGCTTCCGTAGGGCTGAGTGACGCGGAACGTCTTCTTTAAATCCATGTTGCTCCGGTGTTGCTTCCTCTTAGCTCTTTTTCCGTTCCTGCTTTTGTCCGGCTTTTGCCTGCAGCTTGTAGCTCATGGGAAGTGAGATCATGACTCTCTCGCACCGGATCGTTCCATGCGAGCAGCGTCTGGACTGATCCTGATCAGACCTCATGCATGTAGACTCAGTCACATGGTACTCTCGCGTTAGTCGGGTTCTGTATGTCTCATTGTGTCCTGCTATGGACGATGGCGGCGGGCTCAGATACCATAGCTTGGTTTGGCATAGCTAGTTTTCTTTCTTGGTTATTTGGAGCAGTGGATCTCAGGGGCCACCAAACTCCAAGGCTTAGGTCCCTGGAACCAGCTGAATTAGACTAATTAGACTCCTGTATATCTCGGACACAGACCATGTGCTTCTACTGTGACATACTGCACCCAACAGAAAAGGCGTCATAGGCGGCAGTCCAGCCTGTTCAGTGGGCAGTTTTGTGGGTAACCTAGTGGGTAACCTAGAGGGCACTCCAGTGGGCAGTTTTGTGGGTGACCTAGTGGGCAACCTAGAGGGCAGTCCAGTGGGCAGTTTGTGGGTAACCTAGTGGGCAACCTAGAGGGCAGTCCAGTGGGCAGTTTGTGGGTAACCTAGTGGGCAACTTAGAGGGCAGTCCAGTGGGCAGTTTTGTGGGTAACCTAGTGGGCAACCTAGAGGGCAGTCCAGTGGGCAGTTTTGTGGGTAACCTAGTGGGCAACCTAGAGGGCAGTCCAGTGGGCAGTTTTGTGGGTAACCTAGAGGGCAGTCCAGTGGGCAGTTTTGTGGGTAACCTAGTGGACAATCTAGAGGGCACTCCAGTGGGCAGTTTTGTGGGTATCCTAGTGGGCAACCTAGAGGGCAGTCCAGTGAGCAGTTTTGTGGGTAACCTAGTGGGCAACCTAGAGGACAATCCAGTGGGCAGTTTTGTGGTTGACCTAGTGGGCAACCTAGAGGGCAGTCCAGTGCGTAACCTAGAGGGCAGCCTGGAGGGCAGTCCAGTGGGTAACCTAGTGGGCAACCTAGAGAGCAGTCCAGTGGGCAGTTTTGTGGGTGACCTAGTGGGCAACCTAGAGGGCAGTCCAGTGCGTAACCTAGAGGGCAGCCTGGAGGGCAGTCCAGTGGGTAACCTAGTGGGCAACCTAGAGAGCAGTCCAGTGGGCAGTTTTGTGGGTAACCTAGTGGGCAGTTCAGTGGGCAGTTTTGTGGGTAACCTAGTGGGCAGTTCAGTGGGCAGTTTTGTGGGTAACCTAGTGGGCAACCTAGAGGGCAGTCCAGTGGGCTTGGCTATTTTCCTTACAAGAACATGGATCTTTGGACCAGTGGTCCACAGGGACCACCAAACCCACCTGGAGGTCCCTGCAGCCAATTGAAACAGTCTAGTAGGATGTCCAGTAGGCATTCTAGAGGGCTGTCTGGTGGCCATTTCAGTAGGCAGTCCAGGGGGCTGTCCAATCGACAGTTGAGTGGGCAGTCCAGTGGGCTTGACGAGGACAGTGGTCTTTGGACCAGTGGTTCACACAGACCTCCAAACTTGTCTGGATTGGACTAATTAGGCTCTAGGAACTCCTCACACTAAGTCACCAGTACTGAACTATAAACACCAGTTATAATATTCTCACCGGTACCACAAATGTTACCAGTATTGGACCACTGTCCGGCCCTGGAATTCTGAGCCCGGTTCTGTTTGGATAAGAATCATTACAGCATATTTGGAAAGCACTGCTGAAGTCCCATCTGAGGGGTATCCGGAAAACTAGTCGAAGGTGTTGACCGGCCTCTATGGTCCATCGCACTCACCTGTCTCTGTGCACGGCCACACTTACTCAGACCTGTCAGCGAAGGTGCCTCCGCATGGGGGACGTTTCGGTCATGCGGCCGGGGGTTCCGACGGGAATTCCAGCAGGTTTTAATAGTATCTGTGTGTTTCTGCCCTGCTTTTCTTCTTCTCTCTCAATTACAGAGCGTATGCGTCCGTGTGGCTAATGGATGGGGCCCTCAGGGGCCTTTGGAGCCCAATTAGTGTGAGACGGCGAGGCGTGGAGTCTCTGTCTGAGCCAGTGATCATAGCAGGGCACTGCGGCCTGAGAGGATGACTAAGGCAGGGGCGGAGGAGATCAGATAATGGGGAAATATTTCACGACTGAGAGATTATAAAGAGCCCTTCTGCTCCAGCAGCATCCGAGACGGGGCTGGGGTTTTACCTCCGCGGTACGACTCCACTGTTTGGTCTGTGATGTTTCTGAAGAAGAAGAAAAATAAAAGAAATTAGAATCCTGCCAGGGGCAAAACCTTACAGGGCTACGACCTTAACATGACACGGAACCGGTTCTCTGAGGAATCACACGCTGAAAGGTTCTTTATGGAGCCGTTTAGGTCATATTTATTTTTAATAGTGTTTTTATTTAATGTTACTGTTAAGAACTGTTACAGTCTGATCTGTGTTAGCTAATTCTTTAGAACCGTTAATGTCTGATCTGTGTTAGCTAATTCTTTAGAACCGTTTCTGTCTGATCTGTGTTAGCTAGTTCTTTAGAGCCATCACAGTCTGATCTGTCTTAGGTAGTTGTTTAGAACCGATTCCATCTGATCTGTCTTAGCTAGTTCTTTAGAACCGTTTCCGTCTGATCTGTCTTAGGTAGTGCCTTAGAACCATTTCCGTCTGATCTGTGTTAGCTAGTTCTTTAGAACCATTTCTGTCTGATCTGTGTTAGCTAGTTCTTTGGAGCCGTCACAGTCTGATCTGTCTTAGGTAGTTCTTTAGAACCGATTCCATCTGATCTGTTTTAGCTAGTTCTTTAGAACCGTTTCCATCTGATCTGTCTTAGATAGTGTCTTAGAACCATTTCCGTCTGATCTGTGTTAGCTAGTTCTTTAGAACCATTTCTGTCTGATCTGTGTTAGCTAGTTCTTTAGAGTTACAGTCTGATCTGTCTTAGCTATTTTTAAGAGCTGTTTAAGTCTGATATTTCTTAGCTAGTTCTTTAGAACCACTTCCATGTGATCTGTCTTAGCTAGTTCTTTAGAACCTTTTCCATCTGATCTGTCTTAGCTACTTTTTTACAACTGTTTTCATCTGATCTGTGTTAGTTAGTTCTTTAGAACAATTACAGTCTGATCTGTCTTAGCTAGTTCTTTAGAACTGTTTCCATCTGATCTGTGTTAGCTAGTTCTTTAGAACCATTTCCTTCTGATCTGTGTTAGCTAGTTCTTTAGAACCGTTTCCATCTGATCTGGCTTAGCTAATTCTTTAGAGCCGTTTCTGTCTGATCTGTGTCAGCTAGTTCTTTAGAGCTGTTACAGTCTGATCTATCTTAACTAGTTCTTTAGAACCATTTCTGTCTGATCTTTGTTAGCTATTTCTTTAGAACCGTTTCCGTCTGATCTGTAATAGCTAGTTCTTTAGAACCATTACAGTCTAATCTGTGTCAACTTTTTCTTTAGAACCGTTTCTGTCTAATCTGTGATAGCTAGTCCTTTA
Organism: Prochilodus magdalenae; assembly: GCA_024036415.1. NCBI lineage: Eukaryota > Metazoa > Chordata > Actinopteri > Characiformes > Prochilodontidae > Prochilodus > Prochilodus magdalenae. The sequence goes on along the minus strand of JAMWET010000346.1, from coordinate 40,627 downwards.
GAACCATTTCCGTCTGATCTTATTAGCTAGTTCTTTAGAACCATTTCCATCTGATCTGTGTTAGCTAGTTCTTTAGAACCGTTTCCATCTGATCTGGCTTAGCTAATTCTTTAGAACCGTTTCTGTCTGATCTGTGTCAGCTAGTTTTTTAGAGCTGTTACATTCTGATCTATCTTAACTAGTTCTTTAGAACCATTTCTGTCTGATCTTTGTTAGCTATTTCTTTAGAACTGTTTTCGTCTGATTTGAAATAGCTAGTTCTTTAGAACCATTACAGTCTGATCTTATTAGCTAGTTCTTTAGAACCATTTCTGTCTGATCTTATTAGCTAGTTCTTTAGAACCATTTCTGTCTGATCTTTGTTAGCTAGTTCTTTAGAACCATTTCTGTCTGATCTGTGTTAGCTAGTTCTTTAGAGCATCACAGTCTGATCTGTCTTAGCTATTTTTAAGAGCTGTTTAAGTCTGATATTTCTTAGCTAGTTCTTTAGAACCACTTCCATGTGATCTGTCTTAGCTAGTTCTTTAGAACCTTTTCCATCTGATCTGTCTTAGCTACTTTTTTACAACTGTTTTCATCTGATCTGTGTTAGTTAGTTCTTTAGAACCCAATTACCTGTCCTGATCTGTCTTAGCTAGTTCTTTAGAACTGTTTCAATCTGATCTCTGTGTTTAGCTAGTTCTTTAAAACCATTTCCATCTGATATGTGTTAGCTAGTTCTTTAGAACCTTTTCCATCTGATCTGGCTTAGCTAATTCTTTAGAGCCGTTTCTGTCTGATCTGTGTCAGCTAGTTCTTTAGAGCTGTTACAGTCTGATCTATCTTAACTAGTTCTTTAGAACCATTTCTGTCTGATCTTTGTTAGCTATTTCTTTAGAACTGTTTCCGTCTGATCTGTAATAGCTAGTTCTTTAGAACCATTACAGTCTGATCTGTGTCAACTTTTTCTTTAGAACCGTTTCTGTCTAATCTGTGATAGCTAGTCCTTTAGAACCATTTACGTCTGATCTTATTAGCTAGTTTTTTAGAACCATTTCCGTCTGGTCTGTGTTAGCTAGTTCTTTTTAGAACACGTTCCTCTTGAACTGGCTTAGGTAATTCTCCGTTCTGGTCTGGTCTGTGTTAGCTAGTTCTTTAGAACCGTTTCCATCTGATCTGGCTTAGCTAGTTCTTTAGAACCATTTCTGTCTGATATTTGTTAGCTATTTCTTTAGAACTGTTTTCGTCTGATTTGTAATAGCTAGTTCTTTAGAACCATTACAGTCTGATCTTATTAGCTAGTTCTTTAGAACCATTTCTGTCTGATCTTATTAGCTAGTTCTTTAGAACCATTTCTGTCTGATCTTTGTTAGCTAGTTCTTTAGAACCGTTAATGTCAGAGCTGACTTAGGTAGTACTTTAGAACCATTTCCGTCTGATCTGTTCATCAGCCTGAGGGCCTTTGGGAATTGGAGTTTCCCAGGCTGGTGGTGCCTCACCGCCTCACGTGCGGAGTTTCATGAATGCTGTCGGTTTGAGGTCTAAAGCTATGACTGTGTGGAGCTGCAGGTGTAGTGTTGATGGAACAGATCTGATGGGATACGCCGGTCTTTTCATGAATCATCAGTGAACAGTGTGTCGGGTTCTGGGGGGCAGAATAAAGATATCAGGGGGCGTATGACTTAGACAGACAGGCCAAGTGCCTCAGATGAATAAGAATAGCTCCGACTGGAGGTTGTTCTGGTGTTGCTATGCTGGGAACTGTGAGGGCCAGCCGGGTGGAGCTGTTGGCTGCCAGCTGTCTGAAAGCACACAGGAAGTTGCATCATTAAGCATTCCACTTCACGCCCCAGTGCTACTGGACATGTCTACGTCCAGAACCCTGCCACCCCACCCCCGTGGAGACCTGCAGTCACCCAGGTCCTGACATTTGACTTTGCTCCGGCCTCCCTGGAGCCTGCCGCTGAAAAGCTGTCAGTGAGAAACAGGCAAAATGTGTTTGTTTGGGTGCGAGTGTGTGGGAAGTGTGTGTGTGGCTGTCTGGGTGAACAAACAAGTGCAGGAAGCGAAGGATCTTTTTTTCCCTGGCACTGCTTTTGCTTTTAAACCTTTAGCTGCTTCATGTTTTCCTCCAGTGCTGTTCTCGGTGGTGGTCCCTGGTAATCAGGACCGGATCCAATTAGACATCCATAAATTTGCAACAGCCACGCGGCAGCAAAGCCCTCATAGGAGGAGTCATTCCTGCCATGACTACTCCCCTGGTCAACCTTTGGCCGTTTTAAGGTGGTAGTAGACCATCAGGCTCCGTGCTCAGGTGTGCCAGCTGCTCAAGGATTGATGGGGGCTCATATGAATCACCTCGCTGTGGGGGTGTGAGTGATGAGACTACCATAAGATTGGGGAAGAAAGGTGATACAGTGCAGGGAGTGTCTCGTTCCATGTGTGGAAAACATGGCTCCAGAGCAGATGTTAATGAGTGGCTCTAAAGAGGAGGGATCTGCATTCGTTGGGCGTGGCCAAAGACCATAGTGTGAAGGAAGTAGCTGAATCTGCAGGTGTGTGGAAGCGTACGCTCATACGGGTCTACCAGCAGTGGATACAATCCCAGCCTACAGGGAATTTTCCTCGGAACTGTGCCAGGGGGGCATCCATAGATGCAAGAGTGTCTGAACATTGATGTGGCTACATCCAGAACCATGTCCAGTACTTGCCCAGTCCAGTCCCAGCTGTTACTGGTGCTGGTAGTGGTGTTACATGCTACTAGGTACTAGTCACAGGGTACTATGCTTATCCTACACATAACAACATAGTTAGGAATGTATAAACAGTCATCATCAGTCGTGATGTGTTATTATTATTATTATGGTGCTTTTACTAAATACACTATATACATAATACGCCATACCAGTAACACAATAACCAGCGGCACTATGGCAGTGACCTAGCAACACACCAGTAACCACCAGTAATCCAATAGGAAAGGTCTAGCAACACATTAGTAACCACCAGGGACGCCATAGGAAAGGTCTAGCAACACACCAGTAACCACCAGGGACACCAAAGGAAAGGTCTAGCAACACACCAGTAACCACCAGGGACACCATAGCAGTGGTTTAACAACACATTAGCAACCACTGGGGACACTGTAGCAAAAATCAAGCAACACTTTAGTAAACACCAGGAACAATGTAGCAGTGACACAATAGTAACCACCAGGGACACCATAGGAAAGGTCTAGCAACACACCAGTAACCACCAGGGATGCCACAGGAAAGGTCTAGTTTAGCAACACACCAGTAACCACCAGGGACGCCATAGGAAAGGTCTAGCAACACACCAGTAACCACCAGGGACACCATAGGAAGTGGTTTAACAACACGTTAGCAACCACTTGGGACACTGTAGCAAAGATCTAGCAACACTTTAGCAAACACCAGGAACAATGTAGCAGTGACACAATAGTAACCACCAGGGACACCATAGGAAAGGTCTAGCAACACACCAGTAACCACCAGGGACGCCATAGGAAAGGTCTAGCAACACACCAGTAACCACCAGGGACACCAAAGGAAAGGTCTAGCAACACACCAGTAACCACCAGGGACACCATAGCAGTGGTTTAACAACACATTAGCAACCACTGGGGACACTGTAAACACCAGGAACAATGTAGCAGTGACACAATAACAACCACCAGGGACGCCATAGGAAAGGTCTACACTCTGCTTATCTTCCACTGTCTGTATAACCAGTCGTCAGCAGTCGGGGGTGTTATTATTATCAAGCTGCTTTAATAAACTATATAAACAATACCAGCCAAAACATCACTCATCTGACTGTGTACACACGTGTTCATAACCATGAAGACATTCGGTACCAACAGGTCACCAGCTAGAGCCACCAGCTCTGCAGAGTCAGAGGGCCTGTAAAGGAAGAGGGGGCTTGTGCTGTTGGTAATGACCACAACCCAGATAGCAGGCGGTTCTGGGAAGACTCTGGCTCATGAGTGTTGGTTGACAGATGTTGAGCATGCGGTCCCGGATTGGGCCAGATGCCATACAGCTGCCTACAGCCAGATCAGTCGACAGGCCAGATCTGAGCCACATTCGTTATTTCTGCTCACTTTAAAGCGTTGGAGCCAGATGGGGCTGGCAGTGCAGCAGTGTGGTGAGCAGGAATAGACTAGCACTGCTAACTGGGACATGCGCTTTTCATTCATCATTCAAATAGTCTTCTATGTGTGTCAGCGTGCCTACATACTGTAGATTAGCAACCACCTGGGACACCATAGCAGGGGTCTACCAACACCTTAACAACCACCTGGGACACCATAGCAGGGGTCTACCATCCACCAGTGACACCATAGCAATTTACTAGCAACACCTTAACAACCACCTGGGATACCAGATAGTAACACTTTAGCTACCTCCAGGGACACCATAGCAATGGTCTGGCAACACCTTAACAACCACCTGGGACACCATAGCAGGGGCCTCGCAACACTTTAGCATCCACCAGTGACACCATATCAATTTACTAGCAACACCTTAACAACCACCTGGGACACCAGATAGTAACACTTTAGCAACCTCCAGGGATACCATAGCAATGGTATGGCAACACCTTATCAACAACCTCGGACACCACAGCAATCACTTTAGCAACCACCTGGAACACCAGAGCAATCACTTTAGCAACCACCAGGAGAACCATAGCAATTTACTAGCAACACCTTAACAACCACCTGGGACACTGGATAGAAACACTTTAGCAACCTCCAGAGATACCATAGCAATGGTCGGGCAACACCTTAACAACAACCTGGGACAACATAACAAACACCATAGCAACCACCGGGGGCACCATAGCAATCACTTTAGCAATCACCAGGGACACCATAGCAAACACCTTAGCAACCACCAGGATTACCATAGCAATGGTTTGGAAACACCTTAACAACAACCTCGGATACCGCAGCAATCACTTTAGCAACCACCTGGAACACCAGAGCAATCACTTTAGCAACCACCAGGAGAACCATAGCAATTTACTAGCAACACCTTAACAACCACCTGGGACACCAGATAGTAACACTTTAGCAACCTCCAGAGATACCATAGCAATGGTCTGGCAACACCTTAACAACAACCTGGGACACCATAACAAACACCATAGCAACCACCGGGGGCACCATAGCAATCACTTTAGCAATCACCAGGGACACCATAGCAAACACCTTAGCAACCACCAGGAGTACCATAGCAATGGTTTGGAAACACCTTAACAACAACCTCGGATACCGCAGCAATCACTTTAGCAACCACCTGGAACACCAGAGCAATCACTTTAGCAACCACCAGGAGAACCATAGCAATTTACTAGCAACACCTTAACAACCACCTGGGACACTGGATAGTAACACTTTAGCAACCTCCAGATATACCATAGGAATGGTCTGGCAACACCTTAACAACAACCTGGGACACCATAACAAACACCATAGCAACCACCGGGGGCACCATAGCAATCACTTTAGCAATCACCAGGGACACCATAGCAAACACCTTAGCAACCACCAGGAGTACCATAGCAATGGTCCAGCAACACCTTAACAACTACCTGGAACATCATAGCTACCTGTTTAGCAACCACAGGATACCAGAGCAATCACTTTAGCAACCACGGGGGACATTATGGCAAAGACCTTAGCAACCACCTTAGCAACCACCTGGGACACCATAGCAAACCCATTAGCAACCACTGGGGACACCATAACAATAGCATAGCAACACATTAGCAAGTAACTTCATAATACTCTAAACAATGTTGATTTAAATAAGATAAACATAAAAACGGAAACTGAAAGCTTATTAATAATTTTAGGAATTCTGGGAAGAATGAGAGATTATGACTTCCTGAAAATAGTAGTTATTAAATAATAACTTTGATCTTTAGATTCAGTCAGCGAGCTTTGATCACCGTGTTTCAAATACGACAAATTCTGGACGTGACTTCCACACGGTTTGGGAGTTCGTACTGGAGCCGCCTACAGCGCAGATCATCATCAGAGATTCCGGATGGTTTTTCCAGCTAGCTTTTCTGGGATGCTGGAACGTCTCTGCAGTAAAGCTGGCTCCATATTATTCACTATAGTGAACATGAGCATATGAGCTCCGTACAAGCGCCTACCGTGTCCGCCTGTGCTTGGGGTCTAAAGAGCGGCATCTGCTGGGAAATCCTCTTACATCACTTCCTGCTGTGTGCTGTTTTTAGGGCAATGTGACCTTCTCCTGCTCGGAGCCCGCAGCGGTGTCGGCCACCTTCCTGAGCTCAAGCAGCAGCTTCCTGCAACTCCCAGCGGAGCCCGGTGACCCTGCGGCCGAGGCGACAGAGGGCGAGGGTGCGTCCGGCAGCTGGTCGGCCGGGTTTCAGTTTCGGACGTGGAACAGAGACGGGCTGCTGCTGTGGAGCGGCCTGCAGCGGTCAGAGAGACTGCTGCTCCTGCTCAGTGATGGACAGCTCCGCCTAACGCACTACAGGTCGGCTCCTCAGAGCGCTGAGATAACAGTCGGTGAGGAGCAGCACACGTTTATCCGTTCAGCTGAGTCTCGAATAAAGTTAAACTTCTCGTCTTCAGCTTGCCGTAACTTCCAGCATGCTACCCCAGCTTTGAGCACGCTCAGAACCCCACACAGTGCATTCCAGTAAAGCCCTTTATGACTGAAAATGTTAGATGGAAATTGCTTATGGCCCAAAGAGCTATGCTTGCTATACCAAATTTGACCACAGGGGGCAGGTGTGAAATTACCATGCTAAAAATATGCTTGCCATATTAGATTTGACCACAGGGGGGCAGCAGTATTTTACCTATACCCTTCTTAATCCAGGTGAAAATAGAATGCTAATGAGCTAACAGGCTAAACATTGACTTGCTGTACCAGATTTGACCACAGGGGGCAGCAGTATTTTACCCTTACCCTTCTTGATCCAGGTGAAAATAGAATGCTAATGAGCTAACAGGCTAAACATTGACTTGCTGTACCAGATTTGACCACAGAGGGCAGCAGTATTTTACCCTTACCCTTCCTGATCCAGGTGAAAATAGAATGCTAATGAGCTAACAGGCTAAACATTGACTTGCTGTACCAGATTTGACCACAGGGGGCAGCAGTATTTTACCCTTACCCTTCTTGATCCAGGTGAAAATAGAATGCTAATGAGCTAACAGGCTAAACATTGACCTGCTGTACCAGATTTGACCACGGGGGGCAGCAGTATTTTACCCTTACACTTCTTGATCCAGGTGAAAATAGAATGCTAAAGAGCTAACAGGCTAAACATTGACTTGCTGTACCAGATTTGACCACAGGGGGCAGCAGTATTTTACCCTTACACTTCTTGATCCAGGTGAAAATAGAATGCTAATGAGCTAACAGGCTAAACATTGACTTGCTGTACCAGATTTGACCACAGAGGGCAGCAGTATTTTACCCTTACCCTTCTTGATCCAGGTGAAAATAGAATGCTAATGAGCTAACAGGCTAAATGGTATGTCACACCAAATTTGGCCACAAGGGGCAGCAGTTTGTCCCTTGCCCCTCATGATCCAGCTGAAAAGGAAATGCACTGATGCGCTAACTGGCTAAGAGTTAGCAAGGGTGCAAGTTCAGTTCAGAGGCAACCAGATAAGTACAGGTACAGGTGATTGCAGGTTCTTCAACGTTGTGGATGTTAGCCTAACAGGCGTGTTCAGGTCTGGTGTATGTGAACGAAGAGTGCTAACGCTGCATGCTAACATGCTGTCTTGTCCTCTCCAGGCCAGGGTCTGAGTGACGGGCAGTGGCACTCCGTGATGATCAGTCTGAAGGGTCTCCAGGCATCCGTCTCGGTGGACAACGAGCCGGCATCCAGCATGTTGCTTGGTGACCATGCTCAGCTTGGGAGCGCTGTGCTGTTTGGAGGTAATGCTGATGCTAATGCTAATGCATGGTTATGGTTAGTGGTCCAGTCATAGATAGCACTGTAGTTGCTAATATGGGGTCGCAGCTTTATTGTTTATATATCATCACACTGTGTATCGTCTGTCATATAGATAATATCTATTTAGTCTTAATGGAGTCAGAGGCATTGCCTCATTAATTCAAAGAGGCAGCAACCAAGCAGTCGATTTCTAATCTACCACTAAACCAAGATGTTGTTCCGGGGTGTGAGTTAGTTTAAAGTGTCTGGGATGTGAGTCTGAGTCAAGTCGGAGGTTTTGAGTCTGTGAGACGCGAGTTTGGGTTGAGGTTTTGAGTCTGTGAGACGCGAGTTTGGGTCGAGGTTTTGAGTCTGTGAGACGCGAGTTTGGGTCGAGGTTTTGAGTCTGTGAGACGCGAGTTTGGGTTGAGGTTTTGAGTCTGTGAGACGCGAGTTTGGGTTGAGGTTTTGAGTCTGTGAGACGCGAGTTTGGGTTGAGGTTTTGAGTCTGTGAGACGCGAGTTTGGGTTGAGGTTTTGAGTCCGTGAGACGCGAGTTTGGGTTGAGGTTTTGAGTCCGTGAGACGCGAGTTTGGGTTGAGGTTTTGAGTCCGTGAGACGCGAGTTTGGGTTGAGGTTTTGAGTCTGTGGGACGCGAGTTTGGGTTGAGGTTTTGAGTCTGTGGGACGCGAGTTTTGGGTTTGAGGTTTTGGAGGACGCGAGTTCTGGGTTGAGGTTTTGAGTCGTGGGACGCGAAGTTTGGGTTGAGGTTTTGAGTCATGGATGGGACGCGAGTTTTGGGTGGACCTAATAATAATCAGGTTTTGAGTCTGTGGGAGAACGGGAGTTTTAAGGTTGGGTCTTTGAGTCTGTGGGACGGGAGGGGAATTGGGGGAGTTTGTTTTGAGTCTTTGGAGACGTGGAGGGAGTTTGGGTTGGGTTTTTGAGTCTGTGGGAAACGGGAGTTTGGGTTGGGGTTTTGAGTCTGTGGTACGGGAGTTTGGGTTGGGTTTTGAGTCTGTGGGACGGGAGTTTGGGTTGGTTTTGAGTCTGTGGGACGGGAGTTTGGGTTGAGGTTTTGAGTCTGTGGGACGGGAGTTTGGGTTGGGTTTTGAGTCTGTGGGACGCGAGTTTGGGTTTTAAGTCTGGGTCGAGGTTTTAAGTCTGTAGGATGGAAGTTTGGGTCAAGGTTTTGAGTCTGTGGGACGGGAGTTTGGGTTGGGTTTTGAGTCTGTGGGACGCGAGTTTGGGTTTTAAGTCTGGGTCGAGGTTTTAAGTCTGTAGGATGGAAGTTTGGGTTGAGGTTTTGAGTCTGTGGGACGGGAGTTTGGGTTGAGGTTTTGAGTCTGTGGGACGCGAGTTTGGGTTGAGGTTTTGAGTCTTTGGGACGCGAGTTTGGGTTGAGGTTTTGAGTCTTTGGGACGCGAGTTTGGGTTGAGGTTTTGAGTCTGTGGGACGCGAGTTTGGGTTGAGGTTTTGAGTCTGTGGGACGGGAGTTTGGGTTGGGTTTTGAGTCTGTGGGACGGGAGTTTGGGTTGGGTTTTGAGTCTGTGGGACGGGAGTTTGGGTTGGGTTTTGAGTCTGTGGGACGGGAGTTTGGGTTGGGTTTTGAGTCTGTGGGACGGGAGTTTGGGTTGGGTTTTGAGTCTGTGGGATGGGAGTTTGGGTTGGGTTTTGAGTCTGTGGGACGGGAGTTTGGGTTGGGTTTTGAGTCTGTGGGACGCGAGTTTGGGTTTTAAGTCTGGGTCGAGGTTTTAAGTCTGTAGGATGGAAGTTTGGGTCAAGGTTTTGAGTCTGTAGGACGCGAGTTTGGGTTGGGTTTTGATTCTGTGGGACGCAAGTTTGGGTTGGGTTTTGAGTCTGTGGGACGCGAGTTTGGGTTGGGTTTTGAGTCTGGGTCGAGGTTTTGAGTCTGTAGGATGGAAGTTTGGGTCGGGTTTTGAGTCTGTAGGATGGAAGTTTGGGTCGGGTTTTGAGTCTGTGGGACGCAAGTTTGGGTTGAGGTTTTGAGTCTGTGGGACGCGAGTTTGGGTTGAGGTTTTGAGTCTGTGGGACGCGAGTTTGGGTTGAGGTTTTGAGTCTGTGGGACGCGAGTTTGGGTTGAGGTTTTGAGTCTGTGGGACGCGAGTTTGGGTTGAGGTTTTGAGTCTGTGGGATGTGGGTGTGGGTTGGGTTTTGAGTCTGGGTCGAGGTTTTGAGTCTGTAGGATGGAAGGTAACTCTGTGTGTCCTCTGTAACACAAGGCTCGGTGTTTAAGGTCTCATTGACCCTGATGTCGTAGGAGCTGGGACCTATAGTAGGCCGTTAGCAGGGCGGTCTGCCACAGTGCCGAGTTGTCGATACTAGACGCCGCACTTGTACGTTTTAATGCGCCGCTCAATGTCATAACCTCTTCGTTAGACCGGACAGCCTTACAGACAGGAGTGGGTGTAGGTGTAGCGCTTGCTGTTTCTGTTGCTTAATCAGTGGAAGACCAGATGGCATTCTACCGTGTCACGAGTCTGCAGTTTGCAACCTTCACTTACGGTGACGGATGGTGCAGTCGCGCTGCAGATAAATATAGCTCTCCAGCTTTGCTGCCCTGTCATTTCTGACCCGCAGCTTCGCTGTCTTATCAGTTTTATCCCCGGCGCTTCGCTGTCTTGTAGGTTTTGACCTGACATTTGCTCTTTTGGGTTTTTGGGCGTAGAGGTATCGGTGCTTTAGCTAGATTACTGAGGAACCTTCATGGTTCCTTATGTTCTCCAGTAGGACCCTCTGTAAAGGCCCTGAGCTGTTTGTCGCTTACAGAAATGTAGTCAAAGTGCAAAACAGAAAAACTGCCTGTCTTGAAGTTTTTTGGACAGGGCAGTGTAGCTCCACCCATTCATCCTACAGCAGTTTAGCTCCACCCATTCAGCCTAAACCAGTTTAGCCCCATCCATTCATCCTCCAGCAGCTTAGCTCCACCCATTCAGCCTATACCAGTTTAGCACCATCCACCCACAGTCAGCCTACAGTACCTTAGTCCCACCTATTTAGTCTAAAGTAGTTTAGCCCCACCCATTTAGCCTACAGCAGATTAGCCTCGCCCAGTCAGCCTACAGTACTTTAACCCCACCTACTGGGCCAATAACGGTTTAGCCCCACCCATTCAGCCTACAACAGTTTAACCCCACCCGTTCAGCCTGCAACAGTTTAGCCACACTCATTCAACCTACAACAGTCTAACCCCATCCATTCGACATACAGCAGTTTAGCCCCACCTATCACACTGACATCATGAGTTTCAGCTCAACCTTTTGAATGAGAAACAAAACCTCCAATGAGAACAGAGCTCATTTGCATATACTGTTCCTAAAGACACAGTAACAAACACAGCCTGTTTCATTTGTTTCCCCAGGATGTTCACCGGCACTGGCCAATCAGGGCTGCCGAAACCCCACGCTGGCCTATCAGGGCTGCCTGCGTGCCATCGTCATCAACAACCATCCAATCGACTTGTATCGTGTGCAGCAAGGCCTTCTGGGTAACTACAGCGAGCTCCAAATCGACATCTGTGGCATCCGGGACAGGTACTGTGGCTTTGATGTGCTAATGGTGCGGATTCTTTGATATGCTAAGTAGCGGCGCGGTGTCAGAGGGCTGATCTCAGTTTGCTTATTAGGACTAAATGAGTGACGAGGGCAAGACAAAGTGTCAAAACACGGAGGTGTCCTGGGAAAGGAGCGTTTTGAGTTGCAAGGTGATTCCCACCGTCTGGGAGTCTCTGGAACGTTCTGGTGTTAGCCGTGCTAATCACCTGCGTCTCTCCGATAAGGACGTGTAGCTGTCGTCTTTACTATTCGCCCCTAATAAACAGGCCTCTAAACGGCCTAGCTTCATTCCACTCCAGCCGTCTGTAACAGAGGAGCTCCTGAACAATGCATATACCCTTCAGCACTTCCTGTAGGGTGTTTGAAAGGGGAAAGCAGAATTAGCAGCAATTAGCGAGAGGCTGAGTGGAGATTAGAGCCATTGTTGAGAGAAATAGCACCTAGGCAAGTGTTACTTAACGAGCGCGTGGCGGACGTGCGTCCTCTCCTCTCTTCATAAAGAACAGTGACGAGCGGGTTTGAGCAGATGGACAGAAATAGCAGATGAGCAGAGCTCCTCTGGATGCTAGTGCTAGCGTTCAGAAGTTTGGAATCACTGGGATGGATTGGATTCAGTGGGATAAAGCTCATTTTGGTGGGGATGGTGATTTATACCCGAATCAGCTCCCCCTGGAGGACTAGGAGCCGAATGGCATGTCCTCATTATGAACTGAGCTTCAGATGAAGTAAATTAGCTGTAGAACCTCAACATCATAAAGTACAATTAACATGAACTATCTAGAACATTACATCTCAGATAAAGTATTTCTTAGCTATTAGCACTAGCCAGTGCTAAAGCCCTAGAACCATGTAGAATGTTACATGTCCATTAATGTTTTACCTCAGTTGTTAACATTAATTAATGCCAATCACTAAGAACTATCTAGAATATTACATCTCTGTTTATATATATTAGCTTAGCTGTTAGCATTAGCCCGGGCTAAAGCCCAGGAACCATGTAGAACGTTATCTCCATTAATATTGTACCTCAGCTGTTAGCATTAGGTATTGCTAAATGCTAAGAACTACCCAGATCATTACATCTCTGCTAATATATTATCTTAGCTGTTAGCATTAGCTAGTGCTAAACGGCAAGGAATAAAAAACCAAATGCCAAAAACTAGCTAGAATATTACATTTCGGTTAATATTTTACCTCAACAGTTAGCGTTAGTTAGCACTGAATACCAAGAACTAGCTAGAACATTTAATCTCTGGTAATATATTCATGTAACTCTTAGCATTAGCCAGGGCTAAAGCCCAAGATGTTTCTAAAATATTACATATCCATTCATATTTTCTCAGCTGTTAGCATTAGTTAGCGCTAAACATCACAAACAATCTGGAACATTACATTTCTGCAAATATATTAAATTAGCTATTAGCATTAGGCACTGCTTAAGCCCTAGAACCATGTAGAACGTTGCATGTCCATTAATGTTTTACCTCAGTTGTTAACATTAATTAATGCTAATCACTAAGAACTATCTAGAATATTACATCTCTGTTTATATATATTAGCTTAGCTGTTAGCATTAGCCAGAGCTAAAGCCCAAGAACCATGCAGAGTGTTACATCTCCATTAATATTGTACCTTAGCTGTTAGCATAAGTTATTGCTAAATGCTAAGAACTACCCAGATCATTACATCTCTGCTAATATTTTATCTTAGCTGTTAGCATTAACTAGTGCTAAACGGCAAGAAATAAAAAACAAAATGCCAAAAACTAGCTAGAATATTACATTTCGGTTAATATTTTACCTCAACTGTTAGCGTTAGTTAGCACTGAATACCAAGAACTAGCTAGAACATTTTGTCTCTGGTAATATATTACTTTAGCTGTTAGCATTAGCCAGGGCTAAAGCCCAAGATGTTTCTAAAATATTACATATCCATACATATTTTATCTCAGCTGTTAGCATTAGTTAGCGCTAAACATCACAAATGATCTGGAACATTAAATTTCTGCAAATATATTAAATTAGCTATTAGCATTAGCCAGTGCTTAAGCCCTAGAACCATGTAGAACGTTACATCTCCATTAATATTGTACCTCAGCTGTTAGCATTAGGTATTGCTAAATGCTAAGAACTACCCAGATCATTACGTCTCTGCTAATATATTATCTTAGCTGTTAGCATTAGCCAGTGCTAAACGACAAGGAATAAAAACCCAAATGACAAAAACTAGCTAGAATATTAAATTTCTGTTAATATATTCCCTCAGTTGTTAGCGTTAGTTAGCAATGAATACCAAGAACTAGCTAGAACATTTTGTCTCTGGTAATATATTACTTTAGCTGTTAGCATTAGCCAGGGCTAAAGCCCAAGATGTTTCTAAAATATTACATATCCATTCATATTTTATCTCAGCTGTTAGCATTAGTTAGCGCTAAACATCACAAACTTTCTGGAACATTACATTTCTGCGAATATATTAAATTAGCTGTTAGTGTTAGCTAGTGTTAAATGCCAAGAACTAAAAACACTGAATTCCAAAAACTATCTAGAACATTACATCTCTGTTAATATATTACCTCAGCTGTTAGTGTGTACCACCTCCACCTACACCAATAACAGCTTGGACTGAATTTGCCATGAACTGTAGAGGTTTCTGGATGTAGCCACATCAATGTTCAGATACTAAGTTGGTCCAGATGTGGTGGAGGACTTCCCTGGCACAGTTCCGAGGGGAATTCCCTGTAGACTGGGATTGTATCCACTGCTGGTAGACCCGTATGACCGTACGCTTCCATACACCTGCAGGTTCAGCTACTTCCTTCACACTATGGTCTTTGGCCACGCCCACATGCAGTCCCTCATTTTAGCCAATCATTAACATCTGCTCTGGAGCCATTTTCCACACATGGAACGAGACACTCCCTGCACTGTACCACCTCTTCCCAATCTATGGATCCCGTCACTCACACCCCACAGGGGTTTATAGCCCCGCCGTCCTCCTGCAGCGCCATCTGCAGGAGCCTGAAGGTACTACCACTTTAAACACACAGGGGACTCGTTGTTTGTCTGTTGAGCTTGGAATGTTGTTTATAACTCTGGAATATTGTGGAAATATGTAAACCGACTCTATATACGGTGAAACGACACAACTGAAACCCAAGTTTGAACTGTCCACAGCGCCCCCTGCAGCTGAAAGGGAAAAGTATCCTCTCTTTGGCATATACACCGCCAGTTTTTCACTCCAGCTAATGCTCCTCTTTGGCAGGGGGGTTAATAGCCGCTGGCTGGGCTGGCTAGGCAGAGTGGGCTGGCGGGGCTGGCTGGCGGGGCTGGCTGGCAGGGCTGGCTGGGCCGTGAATTAGCCCCCTGGATCAGCCTCCTGGTACCGTTAGAACACAGACAGTGTTTGGAGTATGTGTGGGTGTGTGTGGGGGGGGGCTTGGATTGTTATTGATGGGCTGTTTGTTTAGGATGGAGTCCATGGAACTCTAGGTCAGCTGTGACCTTGTGGAGCAATGTTTAAAATATTCCATTTCCACTCACTGCAGGGATGGACAGGAGAATTCCCAGTGGACAGCTCTATCTGTGAGCGAGAGAGCGAGCGAGAGAGCAAGAAAAAGAGAGCGAAAGAGAGAGATGTACACATTGCATTCTCAACGCACCTGGGCAGTGATCCTAGCCCACTTCTAAAATTCCTACAGACAACTATAAGCCCCTCCCAACCACCAAAATCCAAACACAAAGCTTTAAGCCCCTCCCCACCACCAAAATCCAAACACACGACTACAAGCCCCTCCCACTGCAAAAAGCATTAAA
Organism: Prochilodus magdalenae; assembly: GCA_024036415.1. NCBI lineage: Eukaryota > Metazoa > Chordata > Actinopteri > Characiformes > Prochilodontidae > Prochilodus > Prochilodus magdalenae. The sequence continues at coordinate 25,300 of JAMWET010000346.1, read as the reverse complement.
CCTTCAGCACCCCAGAGCTGACCCCACAACCAAACTCCAAATAAACAAGTACTGAGCCTCAACCCCAACCAAGCAACCATAAGTCCCTCCCCACCACATAAAATACAAATATAAGCCCCGCCCCTGCAAAAATCCAAATAACTATAACCCACCTCCATTGCTGCTTATTTTCAAATGAGTTTCAAAAGTCCCAGAGCTGAGGCAGTTTTTGGTTATTGAGGCGGTTAGAGTTTGTTGATGTTCAGTCACTTATTGAGTATTGGTACTCTGAATGTACCCTGTGTGATATATTAGGGGGTGGGGATTGGAACAGGCCTCGGAATACTGTATTCCCACGCTTCCTGAGCCACTATGTCCGTAGTGATACACAGGAGTCTATATGTTCATCACTTTCAGCTGCACGATTTCTCCAGAAATGTACAGCACCGTGTGAGACTCAAGAACCACCATGACGGTCCAAACAGCCTTTAATATGGAAGGAATTCCTCTTCCAAAAACAAGGATTCAAATCCCTATGGAGAAAGTGGGAATCCTAACAACCACCTGGAAGACCACCAAAACTTTCCCCATCAGTAAAGCAGCACCTAAAGCTTTTATCTCTGAGAGAGAGAGAGGAACGTCCAACTAGGCTCCTCCTTCAGATCTGAGGACGTCCACAGGTGTTCCTGCCCATCCTTCTTCCACTGTGAGGAGACATCTCAGCACTATGGAGGTCTGAAAGGAGGTGTAGCTGTTCAAGAAGCTCCTCACTGAGAAAAGGAGATGTAGGCACATCCAACAAAGCAGCTGCTGCTCGGGTTCTCAGAACAATGGACTGACCGCCCCAGAATCCAGAACCTCAACACCACTGAATGTGTTGGGATGGTGAGAGGTAAGCGTTGTGACCTTACTGCTCAACAAGGAGCTTAACATCGACCAGCTGCTGATCACACGGTTAGGCCATGGAGTCCTCAGAGAAGACAACAGGTGAGCGTTTGGGATCAGGGCTCATCGGAAAGGGCACAGCACACGCAACGCTTCTCCGATGACCTACAGATCCTCCAAGATCAGATACTGAAATGACCACCTCTGGTTTCCCGGGGACTTCCGTAAAGGGTCGTGATTGGAGTAGAAGACCTATAGTCCTGTAAAGGTTGGAGTCGGAAATTCTTATAAGAGTGACGGCACTCAAACGACTCCGGACGTCTTCTGCAGGTGAGCTTCTCAGTGAGGTCACCTAGGTGGGATACAAATCGGTGAGATTCCGAGGTCCATATCTCTTGAAGGCTAGCAGTGCTATCCTAAGCTCATTGGTAGGGTACGCCACACGCTGCTGACCCTCGCTCCAGCACTTCCCCCGCTGATCTAAAGAGCTTCATCGATCCGATGTTGAACATCACTACCTCTGGTTTCCTGAAGGCTACGTCATGGTCAGCGGGTGGAGAGGAAGCACAACGGCCTACAGTCCTGTAAGGCTAGGAGTCGATTCCTCTCATATTCCTTGAGCGATGGCTCTCGAAGTTTCTCTGGCACTCCCAACCTCGTCTGCAGGTGAGCCCCTCAGTGAGGTCTCCAAGGGAGGATACAAATTTGAGATTTCAGGTTCCATGTCTCATGTTCCTTGGAGGCTAGCAGTGCGATCCAGGGCTCGTTGGAAAGGGCATTTCCTGAACCTCGATTCGACATTTCTACACTGATCTACGGAGCTTCACAGATCAGGTATGGAAAGCTACTTCATGGTCAGTGGTTAGACATGGACCATGACAGCTTGGCGCCGGTTACTCTTATCTCTCTGGCTCTCTTCCAGAGGTGAGCTTCCCTATGAGGTCATCCAAGCCGGATACAAATTTTCAAGATTCCATGTCCCATGTGCTTTGAAGGCTAGCAATGCGATCCAGGGCTCGGTGGAAAGGACCAAGTCAGTCTTCCTGCAACTTCTTATAAGAACCGAAAAATATTTACCCCCGGTTCTACGACTGAACTTTGGAGGTGCGTCTCCTGAGCGGAGGTGGAAGTGAGTCTCCTGAATGGAAAGGAAGCTTGCAAGCTGATGGAGAGCCTCCATCCTTACCGTGCTGTCCATCTAGAAGCTTTGTGTATACACGTATAACTGGTAGGTATAATAAATTGATGTTTGGGATCACGAGTGGAACCTTAGATACTCGGACCCTGCTTAGATCGTTGTCGTGCATGGAAACGTTAACCCACTGACATCAAAGCCCATTGATTTCGAGGTGGACTTTCTCTGATGTGTGTAAATTATTGATGAAGAGCTAGCATGGCACAGCACTGCCTAGCCTAAGCGTCCCCTGCTCCTGCCCACCTGGGGCTGGGCGTGCTGCAGCTTCATTTGCCCCGATCAATGCCAGCTTGGCCAAACAGCCAGAGGAAGACTCAGCTCCTGCTCCCCAGAAACCCCATAACGCATGAATTCCCCGAGGAGCCGGTGGAGAGGAAGCTCGCTTACAGACCCCAGCGAATGCTCAGCAGATTCGTACGGCCTCGCATAACACCCTCAACCAAACAAAGAGGAAAGAAGCCTTACCTCGCATGGAGGGGATGAGCCAAGGCATGTTTGTCCTCTGCATCGTACCCTTCCTCTATACGCCCACATAACTATCCTGGGGAGAGTCGCCCTGTCTTCTCCTAAAGCCTCAATTCTTCAGGACATGTGTTCCACAAGGTCTCCTTTGAGATCCTGGTCCATGTTGATTCCGTCTATGAATTCCAGCAGGTTGTTCCGGAGCTCCTCGATGCTGCAAATGTCTCATTCTACCAAGTCCCAAAGGTGTTCCCTTGGATCCCAGTCCAGCGAGGGGGAAGGCCCTTGGAGAACTCTGGAGAACCCATTGTCACGGTTTGTGATGTGGTGCATCATCATGCTGGTCACATGTGGCCCCACGTGGTCAGCAACGCGGCTCAAACAGGTGGTGGTCATTCGGGGAATGAAGGTGCCAAGAAAACATGCTCCACCCCATTCCACCACCTCGCCCAGACTGGACGGGTTGGGTCCATGGGACCTACCATCGGTGTTCCTCAGGAGAAATCCAGACCAGGCTGTGTCACCTGTTCAGCTTTGGTGATCTTGTGTTGTCACCCATCCACCTCATGGTTGGACGTGTTCTGAGATTTCTGCAGCACAGCTGGAACCAGTCTAGCCATTCACCACGGGCCTGTCTTCTCAACGGGGTCCATAGAGCGGCTGCTCACCGGTTATCCTTTACTGCAGTGGTCTAAGGAACACTGGGGGCTGCTGTGCGTGAACACCTCAGGAGACCAGCAGGATGTAGAAGAGACGAGCCAGCCTCTCTGGCAACAACAGGTGTTCCCAATAAAGTGTTCAGTGAGAGATGCTGAACTTTACACTGGTTATACTGGTACCAGTCAAAGGTCACACAGGTTGCCTCATATTCCCTGGATCATTTAATAAGCTTATGGTCTGCAGATGTTTCTAAATGGTCAAATCTCAAAGTTCCGTTGTCTTTACGTTCCTCGTGGTTCAGGGTTCCCGGTCTTCCACTGCTCCTGTTCCAACATTAGTGGACGTCTGGAAGAGTCCAGTGTAGAGAATACATGGCTCCGTGTTGCTGAGTTTTACTGTATAGTGTCAGTACAGTGATGCTCCTCCAGCATGAGTACCCTCCGTTTACTCTGCAGGGGTGGAGGGAGAGACGGAGGGGACGGAGGGGGTCACTGAGGGAGGATTTATTGATGCACAGTTAATATGATGAAAGCTGTGTACGCTGTGAAGGCAGTCAGCCGCGACCAGAGCTTCTCTTTCTCTCTGTATCAGATTATCCACACACATCACTAATCAGGGAGAGGGAGAGAGGGAGAGAGAGAGAAAGAGAGAGAGAGGGAGGGAGTATATGTAGATCCTGAAATGAACCGAGTGTTCATGTGTAGTTCTCTAGGGCCTGTAAAGGAGCTCTCCCAGTGTGTCCCAGCCTAATCTCTATCTGCGTCTGAGGTGAATGATGGAGTTACCTGTATGGTATGTAGGTGAGGCTCTTATCCAGAGCGACTTACGAGGTTAATCATATTACAGGTAGGTCAGTGTGGTGTTAGGAGTCTTACCCAAGGACTCTTATTGGTGTACCACAGCATAGACACCCAGACCGGGATCGAAACCCTCTCCCACATGTGGTGGTGGATCCCTGGTGGGTAGTGGTGTTATCCGCTGAGCTACGCCAACCACAGGCCATGATTTCCACATGGAGCGTTGTTTGGTACAAGACGAGCAGAAAACTCAGAACATTAAAATTCACTTTGCTGCTGTCAGACCAAAATCTCGTATCTCCAGAGATCAGTGGCTGTACTTCACTACTGCTAGTCAGGGGAACCAGATATTGGCTCATTTCATTTAGCCCATTCATCATGAAAATAACACACAATGAATAACAAATGAATAGCCTGGCTTTTCCCTGGCTATCCCTGGCTTTCCGTGTGTATCCCTGGCTTTCTGTGTGTATCCCTGGCTTTCCGTGTGTATCCCTGGCTTTCTGTGTGTATCCCTGGCTTTCTGTGTGTATCCCTGGCTTTCTGTGTGTATCCCTGGCTTTCTGTGGCTATCCCTGGCTTTCCGTGGGTATCCCTGGCTTTCCGTGGCTTTTCCTGGCTATCCCTGGCTTTCAGTGGCTATCCCTGGCTTTCAGTGGCTATCCCTGGCTTTTAGTGGCTATCCCTGGCTTTTCGTGGCTATCCCTGCTTTTCGTGGCTATCCCTGGTTTTCCCAGGCTTTCCCTGGCTTTCCCTGGCTATCTCTGGCTTTCCGTGGCTATCCCTGGCTTTTGATGGCTTTTCCTGGCTGTCCCTGGTTTCCCCAGGCTATCCCTGGCTGTCCCTGGCTTTCTGTGGCTTTTCCTGGCTATCCCTGGTTTATCCAGGCTTTCCCTGGCTATCTCTGGTTTTTCCCTGGCTGTCTCTGGTTTTTCCCTGGCTTTCCGTGGGTATCCCTGGCTTTCCGTGGTGCTTTCCGTGGCTTTCAGTGGCTTTTCCTGGCTATCTCTGGTTTTCCCTGGTTATCTCTGGTTTTTCCCTGGCTGTCTCTGGCTTTCCGTGGCTATCCCTGGCTTTTGATGGCTTTTCCTGGCTGTCCCTGGTTTCCCCAGGCTATCCCTGGCTATCCGTGGCTTTCTGTGGCTTTTCCTGGCTATCCCTGGTTTTTCCAGGCTATCCCTGGCTATCTCTGGTTTTTCCCTGGCTGTCTCTGGTTTTTCCCTGGCTATCCCTGGTTTTTCCCTGGCTATCTCTGGTTTTCCCTGGCTTTCAGTGGCTATCCCTGGCTTTCAGTGGCTATCCCTGGCTTTCAGTGGCTATCCCTGGCTTTTCATGGCTATCCCTGGTTTTCCCAGGCTTTCCCTGGCTATCTCTGGCTTTCCATGTCTATCCCTGGCTTTTGATGGCTTTTCCTGGCTGTCCCTGGTTTCCCCAGGCTATCCCTGGCTATCCGTGGCTTTCCCTGGCTGTCCCTGGCTTTCTGTGGCTTTACCTGGCTATTCCTGGTTTTTCCAGGCTATCCCTGGCTATCTCTGGTTTTCCCTGGCTTCTGAACAGTGAAGCAATATTAGCTAGTTATCATTGCCTGGATTATTACATACTGCCTGTTTGTTGTCTTTGTTTTGTCATCTTGGTTATTTGTTTGGCGTATTGTCAGTTTTTTTTATAATTCTTAAAAAGTTTGTTTACTTCTTTTGATGTTTGTGGCACTATGACTTTCTTCTTCCTTACAACCTGGGTAATCTAATATCCTCACAAACATCTCTGAAAATATTGAACACTGCACAGTGTAAAACTGTTTTGACTAGAAACTGAAACTTTAAACATATTCCCACTATTCCCACACAGGAGTCCCAAATTACTGCCAGGTCACTCGGATCAAACAGATTTTAGGATAGCTCGGATCGAGAGAATGTTTTACCAAAGCTGCTCTTTAATTTTTCCAGTTCTACCGCGATAATGAGGTTGCACAAAAATCCCTCCCGTATCTAAAAGCACGAGCTACAGCTTAGTTTACAGATGCTTCGGATTTCATTCTCGGATCCGTGGGTGCCACCTACATTTGCAGAGACAGCAGCTCTTAGCCCTCTCCCACAATGCAAGTGGTCTGAGACCATTTCTCCATACAGAACCTCTCTGGATCTTTGAGATTCTGAGCTCCATGCTTGTGGACTCTGTTCTGCTCATCCCCATAGGTTCTTTAAGGGGTCTAGGCCAGAGGACTGGCGTGACCAGGGCAAAACCTTGATTGTGAGGTCAGTGGAGAATTGTGCAAGCTGTTCTTTGGATCTTTGTCTTGCTGGAGGCGTCGCCACCATGGCCCATTGTAAGCTGCCGGGCTGAGGCCAGGAGTTCTGAGATTCATGCCTGTGGACTCTTCTTTTCATCCCACAGGTTTTCCATGAGATTCAGGTCGGAGGACTGGGGTGACCATGGCAGAACCTTGATTCTGTGGTGCGATTGTTTATTTTTTGGATCCTTGTCTTGCTGGAGGCATCGCCACCATGGCCCAGTTTAAGCTTACTGGTTGAGTCAAGAAAGAGGCCCGGCTGAGCTCAGCTGGGCCTTTGTGATTCCATGGATCCAAATAACATTACAGCTCCAGCACCGCACTTCCCAGTTTCCTGCAGGGCTGTCTTTCTGTCCATCTCTGGTGTTTTGGTCTCACCTCCTAGAGAACCCGGTTCTTGGTCCTTGATGGAGACTTCTCCTGGCAAACTTTCCGAACAACTTGTGATCATGTGATGGGAATTGTATTGTAGCTTCATCGATTTGTAAAACATTTTACCCCATAACCAAACAAGCTTAGGTCATAGTCCCACTGCACATTTCCAAAACATCTGGCAGACGAGGAACCTGAGCTTCTTGGCCCATGACAGCAGAGGCTTCTCCTGGCAGCCCTTTCAAACAACTTGTGGTCATGGGGGTACGCGCTGGACCTTCTGATTCCCAGCTGAGATCTTCCTCCTGACTGTCCATGTGGTCGGTACATGATTTCACTCCTGAGAATTTCTAGAGGTGCCGACTGTTATCAAACATTTATTCCAGGATAAGATTCCGGATTTGTCTTTGATTCGTTGAACTTCGAATAAAGGTTGGGTTAGCAATAACGGCCCAATCTGTTCAAGTCCTCCGAGAGTGCCGATGTTTGTGGAGGATAGTCCATATGGGTTCAGTGTCAGGAAGCCTTTCAATCTATCCAAGCAAAGAGAAAATTCATTGATTGAATCATTGTCCATAGTAATCAATCACACGGTGCAGAGAGTTGGAGTATTCCTCTAAGTGATGGGATAACTGCTGCTTGTCCTGGAATACCTCAGGCCCTCAGTGTTAGCACAGCTAGCTGTCCTCCTTACAGCAGGAATCTGGTAGCAGATCAGCTGCAGCTGCCGTACCTCTAGTTCTACTTGCAGGATTGATGTGGTGCTTGACACAAGGTGGGTGTTTCTAATAAAGTGGCCAGTTAGTGGAAGCACAAGGCGGGTGTTTCTAATAAAGTGGCCAGTTAGTGGAAGCCCAAGGTGGGTGTTTCTAATAAAGTGGCCAGTTAGTGGAAGCACAAGGCGGGTGTTTCTAATAAAGTGGCCAGTTAGTGGAAGTACAAGGGGGGTGTTTCTAATAAAGTGGCCAGTTAGTGGAAGCACAAGGCGGGTGTTTCTAATAAAGTGGCCAGTTAGTGAAAGCACAAAGTCGGTGTTTCTAATAAAGTGGCCGGTTAGTGGAAGCACAAGGCTGGTGTTTCTAATAAAGTGGCCAGTTAGTGGAAGCACAAGGTGGGTGTTTCTAATAAAGTGGCCAGTTAGTGGAAGCACAAGGTGGGTGTTTCTAATAAAGTGGCCAGTTAGTGGAAGCACAAGGGGGGTGTTTCCAATAAAGTGGCCAGTTAGTGGAAGTACAAGGTGGGTGTTTCCAATAAAGTGGCCAGTTAGTGGAAGCACAAGGGGGGTGTTTCCAATAAAGTGGCCAGTTAGTGGAAGTACAATGTGGGTGTTTCTAATAAAGTGGCCAGTTAGTGGAAGTACAAGGCGGGTGTTTCCAATAAAGTGGCCAGTTAGTGGAAGTACAAGGTGGGTGTTTCTAATAAAGTGGCCAGTTGGTGGAAGCACAAGGTGGGTGTTTCCAATAAAGTGGCCAGTTAGTGGAAGCACAAGGCTGGTGTTTCCAATAAAGTGGCCAGCTAGCGGATGCACATTGTGGGTGTTTCTAATAAAGTGGCCAGTTAGTGGAGGAGTGACTCTGTGAGCTGTTCTGTAAGTGTCCAGGTGTGTTTGGTTCTGCTGCTGTTATTAGTTTGTGTGCGGTACAGATGTTGGTGGGTGTTTCTGTTATGACAGATTCCTGACCGCTTGTTTGTCTGAATGTGATCCACAGGTGTTTGCCCAATTACTGTGAACATGACGGGGAGTGCTCGCAGTCCTGGAGCAGCTTCCACTGCGACTGCTCGGGCACGGGCTACACTGGAGCTACCTGCCACAACTGTGAGTAAAAATAACAACCAGCAAACACCGAGACGGTACAAACAACAACAGCGCTGCTTCCCCCCGCACACAGAGACTGTCTAATGTAGGCTTCCTCACTCCCAGCCCTGAGGAGCCCGAGGACTCCGCTCCCGCACATCTATTCCGAGTCATGCTGTGAATTCCTCTCGCTGAGGCGCACTAACGCTGGGTTTATACGACAGTAAAGCATTTATACACGACTATATATCCCCCCGGCCCTTCCTCTAGAACCCAGCAGGCTGGCTCTCATTACTGTCCCCTAAACATTTCTCAACATGACTTTCTGGCCACTTTATTAGAAACACCCCCCTTGTGCTTTCACTAACTGGCCACTTTATCAGAAACACCCACCTTGGACTTCCACTCACTGGCCACTTTATTAGAAACACCTACCTTGTGCTTCCACTCACTGGCCACTTTATTAGAAACACCCACCTTGGGCTTCCACTAACTGGCCACTTTATTAGAAACACCCCCTTTGTGCTTCCACTCACTGGCCACTTTATTAGAAACACCCCCCTTGTGCTTTCACTAACTGGCCACTTTATTAGAAACACCCACCTTGGGTTTTCCTCTGACTGGCCACTTTATTAGAAACACCCACCTTGTGCTTCCAGTAACTGGCCACTTTATTAGAAACACCCACCTTGTACTTCCACTAACTGGCCACTTTATTAGAAACACCCCCTTGTGCTTTCACTAACTGGCCACTTTATTGGAAACACCCACTTTGGGCTTCCACTAACTGGCCAATTTATTAGAAACACCTTATATCCCCATTATAAGTGAATTGGTTTCCGATAAAGTGGCCAGGGCCTGTGTGTATAGTGTAGTGTTTGTATGGTAGGCCTATATGACCGCATCCTAATTCCTGTCCTGGCTTTCTTTTCCCACTTAGCCATCTTTGAACCATCATGTGAGGCCCACCGGCTGACAGGAAGTGCCTCGGGATTCTTCTCCATCGATCCAGACGGCAGCGGCCCACTCAAGCCCACTGTCGTCTACTGCAACATGACCGGTAAGCAATGTACACATAAGCTTTAGGACCCAGGGGGAATCACACACGGGTCAGCGGGCCGCTGATAGGGGCAGTGTTGGGATTATTTCACTCTGTGTTTACACTCCTGGAATGACAGTCCTGCAGAAAACATATCCGCCCTGGGAATTTCAGCGGTAGAGGAATTCAACTTCCTGCCCAGTTTAAAGCGGACTTCATGTTCATATTTCATTATGCAACTTCTGAACATGCGTCTTATTACACATCGGCTCACCTGTATGCAGTGTGGGTGTGTCTGTGTGTGATACAGGTGATCAATAAACATGATACCCTTGATACAGGTGACTAATAAACACTGTACAGGTAATACAGGTGACTAATAAACACTGTACAGGTAATACAGGTGACTAATAAAGACAGTACAGGTGATACAGGTGACTAATAAACACTGTACAGGTGATATAGGTGACTAATAAACACTGTACAGGTGATACGGGTGACTAATAAAGACAGTACAGGTGATATAGGTGACTAATAAACACTGTACAGGTGATACGGGTGACTAATAAAGACGGTACAGGTGATATAGGTGACTAATAAACACTGTACAGGTGATACAGGTGACTAATAAAGACGGTACAGGTGATATAGGTGACTAATAAACACTGTACAGGTGATACGGGTGACTAATAAAGACGGTACAGGTGATATAGGTGACTAATAAACACTGTACAGGTGATACAGGTGACTAATAAAGACAGTACAGGTGATATAGGTGACTAATAAACACTGTACAGGTGATACGGGTGACTAATAAAGACGGTACAGGTGATATAGGTGACTAATAAACACTGTACAGGTGATACAGGTGACTAATAAAGACTGTACAGGTGATACAGAGGCCCAATAATAACTGTACAGGTGACTAATGAAGACTGTACAGGTAATACCGGTAACTAATGAAGACAGTACAGGTGATACAGGTGACAAAGACGGTACAGGTGATATAGGTGACTAATAAACACTGTACAGGTAATACAGGTGACTAATAAAGACGGTACAGGTGATATAGGTGACTAATAAACACTGTACAGGTGATACAGGTGACTAATAAAGACGGTACAGGTGATATAGGTGACTAATAAACACTGTACAGGTAATACAGGTGACTAATAAAGACAGTACAGGTGATATAGGTGACTAATAAACACTGTACAGGTGATACGGGTGACTAATAAAGACAGTACAGGTGATACAGAGGCCCAATAATAACTGTACAGGTGACTAATGAAGACTGTACAGGTAATACCGGTAACTAATGAAGACAGTACAGGTGACAAAGACGGTACAGGTGACTAATAAACACTGTACAGATGATACAGGTGACTATTAAAGACGGTACAGGTGATACAGGTGACTAAAAAAGACGGCCCAGGTGATACAGGTGACCAATAAAGACGGCACAGGTGATACAGGTGACCAATAAAGACGGCACAGGTGATACAGGTCACTAATAAAGACATACAGGTGATACAGGTCACTAATGAAGACTGTCCAGGTGGCTCATGGTCATGTGGTCAGTCTGTCCTCACTGTGCTGAAGCCTTGAGGTGGGTGTGTCTCTCTTCAGAGGAGAAGGTTTGGATGGTGGTGGGCCACAACAGCTCAGCAACGGTCAGCGTCAAAGGCTCGTCCCTGCCGAAGCCCCATGTGATGAAGCTGAACTACAGCGCCACCCTGCAGCAGCTGAGCACACTGCTACACCGTGCCGAGCACTGCCAACAGGAAGTGCTGTACCGCTGCAGGAAGTCCCGCCTCTTCAACACCTGGGGTGAGTCACTCCAGTGTGATTATTATTATTATTTATTTATTAATGATTTATTATCATTATATTTTTATTATTATGTTTTTTACTTTTTAATTTATTGTTCATGCGAATGTTTAGTGTGTCTGTGTGTTACTGATTATGGCTTTAGAATAATTCTGTTTTGAATAAGTAGCATTTTATTCATTGCTTTATTATTTTGCTTTATCATATTTATTTTTATTTTTGTATTTTGTTGTTGACTTGCCTATTTATGAGTTCTTACAATGACACCATAATTTCTATTATGTTTTATAATTAGATTTTGCTTATGATGTTTTATTTAATAATAAGTTTTAATATTTTATCTACTTCGTTCAGGGAACACGGTTTGTAAAGTAGGTAAGATATTAAAGCTTATGATTATCTGTTAAATTTTATGGACCATATTTAATGCACGTCTAAAGCATGGCCAGTTTGTTCAGCGCCGGTGGTGTTAGTGTAGGTACTGTAGTGATGTAACTGAACCGGTGTAGGTGAGGTGGATGACGGGGGTCACGGGGGGGCCCTTCACATGCTAATGTTCCTGAACTGCAGCAGGGTTATTAATAGCTGGGCGGCTCTTGGTTTAATCTGGAGTGGGGTCCAGCCGTTTTCAGCTTTGACTCTGAATGGCTGTGCACCTGCTCGCACCTGAGCAGAGGTTCAGTGAACGCAGTCCACGCACTTATAGACTAGTGGATACAAGCTCACCATTCCCGGGCAGACTGAACTCTCCGGGGTGGGAAGGGGGTTGATATCTTAAACTGCAATACAAGTTAACCACCAAAACTTGGTGGCTATAGTATTTCAGGTATTTGCTAGGTAATGACTATAGTATTCCAGGTGGCTGCTAGGTAGTTTCTATAGTGTTCCTGGTAGCTGTTAAGTAGTGGCTATGGTATTCTAGGTAGCTGTTAAGTGGTGGCTATGGTATTCCAGGTGGCCGCTAGGTAGTTTCTATAGTATTCCAGGTGGCTGCTAGGTAGTTTCTATTGTATTCCAGGTAGCTGCTAGGTGGTGACTGTAGTATTCCAGGTAGCTGCTAGGTGGTGGCTTTAGTACGTCAGGTGGCTGCCAGGCAGTTTCTATAGTATTCCAGGTGGCTGTTGAGTGGTGGCTATGGTATTCCAGGTAACTGTTAAATGGTGGCTATGGTATTTCAGGTGGCTGTTAGGTAGTTTCTATAGTATTCCAGGTAGCTGCTAGGTGGTGTCTGTAGTATTCCAGGTAGCTGCTAGGTGGTGACTGTAGTATTCCAGGTAGCTGCTAGGTGGTGGCTTTAGTACTTCAGGTGGCTGCCAGGTAGTTTCTATAGTATTCCAGGTGGCTGTTAAGTAGTGGCTATGGTATTCCAGGTAACTGTTAAGTGGTGGCTATGGTATTCCAGGTAACTGTTTAGTGGTGGCTATGGTATTCCAGGTGGCTGCTAGGTAGTTTCTATAGTGTTCCAAATGGCTGTTAAGTGGTGGCTATGGTATTCCAGGTAGCTGTTAAGTGATGGCTATGGTATTCAAGGTGGCTGCTAGGTAGTCACTGTAGTATTCCAGGTAGCTGCTAGGTAGTTTCTATAGTGTTCCAGGTAGCTGTTAAGTGGTGGCTATGGTATTCCAGGTGGCTGCTAGGTAGTTTCTATAGTGTTCCAGGTAGCTGTTAAGTGGTGGCTATGGTTTTCCAGGTAGCTGTTAAGTGGTGGCTATGGTATTCCAGGTAACTGTTAAGTGGTGGCTATGGTATTCCAGGTGGCCGCTAGGTAGTTTCTATAGTATTCCAGGTGGCTGCTAGGTAGTTTCTATAGTATTCCAGGTAGCTGCTAGGTGGTGACTGTAGTATTCCAGGTAGCTGTTAGGTGGTGACTGTAGTATTCCAGGTAGCTGCTAGGTGGTGACTTTAGTACGTCAGGTGGCTGCCAGGTAGTTTCTATAGTATTCCAGGTGGCTGTTAAGTGGTGGCTATGGTATTCCAGGTAACTGTTAAGTGGTGGCTATGGTATTCCAGGTAGCTGCTAGGTAGTTTCTATAGTGTCCCAGGTGGCTGTTAAGTGGTGGCTATGGTGTTCCAGGTAGCTGTTAAGTGATGGCTATGGTATTCAAGGTGGCTGCTAGGTAGTCACTGTAGTATTCCAGGTAGCTGCTAGGTAGTTTCTATAGTGTTCCAGGTAGCTGTTAAGTGGTGGCTATGGTTTTCCAGGTAGCTGTTAAGTGGTGGCTATGGTATTCCAGGTAACTGTTAAGTGGTGGCTATGGTATTCCAGGTGGCTGCTCTGACATCTTATGGCGAACAGGATGTGTATAACGGATGTGTATGGTGCTGATTATATGTGGCAAAGCGAATTCTCTACTCCCAGCGATGAACTACAGACTGCAGGCTGACCCTGATCTGGATTTGGGCCAGTAGGAGTTCTGTAGTCAGTAGGATTGGCTGTGGTCAGTGTGAGTGTTAATATGCCCAGTCCGCTTTTTTTACGCCCATTAGCTGTGCTAATGCCGCTAACTGATGACCAATTTCAGGGGCACTTAGTCTATAACTGTCAGCGTTTGCTATCGATTAGCGGTGTAATTAGACGGGGTCTGATAATCAGATTGACACCCTGTTACACATCAGAGGGAAATATCACTGTACCTGAATCAACCAATCGGGTAAGACACCTTCATCGGCCAATCAGGGGAGATCATGTACTGTCTCCAGCATGGGTGGATTTAGTGATGGTACACTGTGACTACCATACAATCACAGTCGGGTCCATAAATATTTGGACATCCGCTAATACTAGTATGGATCTGTCCGTGTGGGATTGAGCTGGAAGTCGAGGACCTGCGGATATTTACGTAATTGGACGGTCGGCTGCACGGTGTTACACTGAGAGCATCAGTGTTATCAGACTCATAGGAACTCTACACACTCATCATCAGAGTAACTGCTACACCCAGAAGGAGGTGTGGGAGTGCAGGTGTGTTGGGAAGGAAGGTAAAGGTGACCAGGATCAATAACTGGTGATAAATTTAGACTGATATGATCAATATTTATTGAGCTACACATACAGAAGTCTGTCTCTCAGTATGGCGTCGGGCCGCCGTGTTCGCTAACCCAACACGCCAGACGTCTCGGTATGGAGCTGTAGAGGTTCCTGATGGAGTCCTGTGATAATCCATCCCATGCAGCTTGAACATCCTCACACAGTTCCTGCAGATGGTGCGGTAGGGGTGGAGGTGGAGGGACACCAGGCCTTCTGGACGTGTGACACCAAACCTTTCATCTTGGTGCTGACCACGGTGCCTCCACACACGAATTCGTTGGGCGTCTCCACCAAGACTAAAGCGGGACTCGTCACTGAATGGCTACTTCCTCCAGACCCAACACTTGGGCATGTACCCAACACACGTACCGTCCATGAAGAAGGAGCTCAGTGTTAATGTCCCGCCTGCAGGACAGCTGTGGAATCAGTTCAGTCAACAAGTCTGGCACAGCAACATCTGCAGCTGCAGAGCTACGCTAAAGCCACCCAGAGCAGCCACACCGTCTAAGCCTAGACCTCCCAGTGTTCAAGTGGCAGATGGTTAAACGCGCCTCCTTAAGAACAGGAAGTACAGCAAGTGAAGCATGTCTCCAGAAAAGCAGAGGAGAGACGTTAAGTGGAACTAGGGCTGGGGGATGAGGAGGACGCCTGGGCAGTGATTGCCTCAACCGGAGTTTTCATCTGCAGGCTGGCCGAGACGACCGGACCGGCCACTGATGACGGGAATTCTGCTGATTGGACGTTGGGGAAGAGCAGGAATCAGGGTTATCACACATGTAAAGCAAGTAGATTAACGGCACCATAATGGGGAGTCCAATGGGGGAGTCCAATGGGGGAGTCCAATGGGGGAGTCCAATGGGGGAGTCCAATGGGGGAGTCCAATGGGGGAGTCCAATGGGGGAGTCCAATGGGGGAGTCCAACGGGTGAGTCCAACGGGGGAGTCCAAACAGCTTAGTGTACCAGAGTCAAAGGAGATCATGATCTAGCCCGCCCTATAGCATCATCCTCAACTTAACGTAGTGGATCAAGTTCTGATCCAATGACAGACTGGAAGTCAGATTCTGGGTTAGTGACGGTATCATCACCGGATGAGGTCATCATGTGCCAGAAAAGCCTGTGGATTTGTTTACAGAACCACTGGCCACTTTATTAGAAACACCCACCTTCTACTTCCACTAACTGGCCACTTTATTAGAAACACCCACCTTGTACTTCCACTAACTGGCCACTTTATTAGAAACACCCACCTTGTACTTCCACTAACTGGCCACTTTATTGGAAACACCCACCTTGTACTTCCACTAACTTGCCACTTTATTGGAAACACCCACCTTCTACTTCCACTAACTGGCCACTTTATTGGAAACACCCACCTTCTACTTCCACTAACTGGCCACTGTGTTTGTCTTGTTCCAGATGGAACCCCCTTGTCCTGGTGGTTGGACAGAGGAGGAGAGAGGAGAACATACTGGGGTGGCTTCCTACCCGGAGTTCAGCAGTGCTCCTGCAGCCTGGCAGAAAACTGCATCGACATGAACTACTTCTGCAACTGTGACGCGGACAGGAACTCCTGGTAAAAGATCTGAGGGAGTACCTACATCTAGAGTTATACACTCGCCCTAATGAGAAACTGTAGATCAGACTTAGTCTATACCACAGTACCTACATTTAGAGCTTAGAGTTATACACTCCACCTAATGAGAAACTGTAGATCAGACTTAGTCTATACCACAGTACCTACATTTAGAGCTTAGAGTTATACACTCCACCTAATGAGAAACTGTAGAACAGACTCAGTCTATACCACAGTACCTACATTTAGAGCTTAGAGTTATACACTACACCTAATGAGAAACTGTAGAACAGACTCAGTCTATACCACAGTGCCTACATTTAGAGCTTAGAGTTATACACTCGACCTAATGAGAAACTGTAGAACAGACTCAGTCTATACCACAGTACCTACATTTAGAGCTTAGAGATATACACTCGACCTAATGAGAACCTGTAGAACAGACTCAGTCTATACCACAGTACCTACATTTAGAGCTTAGAGTTATACACTCCACCTAATGAGAACCTGTAGAACAGACTCAGTCTATACCAAAGTACCTACATTTAGAGTTTAGAGTTATACACTCCACCTAATGAGACACTGTAGAACAGACTCAGTCTATACCACAGTACCTACATTTAGAGCTTAGAGTTATACACTCCACCTAATGAGAAACTGTAGAACAGATTCAGTCTATACCACAGTACCTACATTTAGAGCTTAGAGTTATACACTCCACCTAATGAGAACCTGTAGAACAGACTCAGTCTATACCACAGTACCTACATTTAGAGCTTAGAGTTATACACTCCACCTAATGAGAAACTGTAGAACAGACTCAGTCTATACCACAGTACCTACATTTAGAGCTTAGAGTTATACACTCCACCTAACGAGGAACAGTAGAACAGACTCAGTCTATACCACAGTACCTACATTTAGAGATTAGAGTTATACACTCCACCTAATGAGAACCTGTAGAACAGACTCAGTCTATACCACAGTACCTACATTTAGAGATTAGAGTTATACACTACACCTAATGAGAACCTGTAGAACAGAATGTTGTGTTTTGGTTTCAGGGAGAATGATACCGGACTGCTGTCCTATAAGGATCACCTACCGATTACGGAGATTGTGGTTGGGGATACGAACCGGACGGGCTCAGAAGCTGTTTACCGGGTCGGCTCTCTCCAGTGCTATGGAGACAGTAAGGGCTCGTTTATCCGTTCGGCTCTGTTCTCCTGGTAAAGCTTTAAATCACGTCTTCATAATTAGCACGCTGTAAAATGGTTCTTGGAGCTTTAATGTTGGTCTCACTGTCCGCTAACATCTGATGTCCAGACGGTGTCCTCGGGTAACCACTTGCCAGACTGCTCTTAAAATGCAACTCATGTTGTCCTCAGACTTTTGTCTGTGTCCCCTTCGGCTAGGACGCTTCGACCTGCAGCAGTCTGGCGGTTAAAGATGTGCTGCGGTATGCTTGTCCACTAGGGGCAGAAAGAGTGTTAAAGGACACCCTGAGTAGCGCGGTACCCAGAGTCTAGAACTTTGGACGAGAAGAGATCCTGTTTACAGTATGCATTGTCCAAGGCAGTGCTTCTCAACCGTGGTCCTGAAGGCCCTGGACACTCATGTCAGGCCCTTTAACACCCCCTGCAGCTCTGACACAGCTTGTTAATGAGCTGATCAGTTGGATCAGGTGTGTTGGGGGGCAGGAAAGCACTACAGGGTGCAGGGCAGGGTGCCTCCAGGAACAGGGTTGAGGCGCCATGAAGAAACAGAGACCAAGTTATAGAGACCAAGGAGGCCAAAGTCAAAACTGCACATAGACTGTTCAGGCCGGCAATGCAAGAACCCTGTATCGCTGGCAGGGACCTACAGCAGGGTTTTCCTGGCACCTATGATGAAGGACTAGCCTCGGGTTTATGTGCTGCCCAGCTAATGTGAAGATAGCTAGTCATGGTTTTGCCACAGCTGGCTAAGCTAGCTACCTGTCTTGGTCAGCTTCCCTCCCTGAATATAACCAGGGTCTTTAGAGAAAGCCAGTTTGGGTATTTCCCAGTGAGTGCTGATGTTCGCTAGGTTTGGAGCTTCGTTGTTCCACATTGGTGTGGAGATGGTTGGTAATGTGAACGTTGGAACAGCATTTGAAGAAAACAACACCTTGCCAGAGGGTAAGCACCTGTTCAACTGTGGGGTTGTCTTGAGGTCAGTGGTGTAGACACTCCTCATCAAAGAAACACCCAGAAGGAGGTGTAGTAGTGCGGGTGTGTTGGGAAGGAAGATAAAGGTGACCAGGATCAATAACTGATGATAAATTTAGACTGATATGATCAATATTTATTGAGCTACACATACAGAAGTCTGTCTCTCAGTATGGCGTCGGGCCGCCGTGTTCGCTAACCCAACACGCCAGACGTCTCGGTATGGAGCTGTAGAGGTTCCTAATGGAGTCCTGTGATAATCCATCCCATGCAGCTTGAACATCCTCACACAGTTCCTGCAGATGGTGCGGTAGGGGTGGAGGTGGAGGGACACCAGGTCTTCTGGACGTGTGACAACAAACCGTCCATCTTGGTGCTGACCACGGTGCCTCCACACACGGATTCGTTGGGCGTCTCCACCAAGACTAAAGCGGGACTCGTCACTGAAGATGACCCGCTGCCATTCTGAGTCACTCCATGACAGTCTGGTACGACACCACTGCAGTCTTTGGTGACGGTGACGTGGTGTTAAGGACAGTCGTGGTAACGGTCTGTGTGCATGTAGTCCTGCGTGGTGCAGCCATCTGCCGATGGTGCTGCACTAACAGGAGGGCTCATGGAGGACACCACTGCTCGCTGGATGTTGGGTCAGTCAGGTATAGAGATAAGACCCATCCTCGCACCTCACACGTGCAGTAGAGTTTGGTACTTGAATCATTAGCATGTCTCACCATGACACACCCACACACCAAGTTTCAGGGTGTGTGATTGTTAGCTGGCTCCTAGGAACTTCTGTAATCCTAAATTCAGAACAGAACCATGTTTGAACACGGAATGCAGTTTGGCCAGGAGTCTCCAGATTTTCATGTGGCTGGGATCTGAGTGGAGAGTTTTCGTGAACATCATGCTCTTGGTTTTGCAGGGTTTCTGTGGAATTCGGCGTCTTTCTACCAGGAGTCGTCCTACCTACACTTCCCCATGTTGCAGGCTGAGCTCAGTGTGGACATCTCCTTTTACTTCAAAACCACAGCGCCCTCTGGAGTCTTCCTGGAGAACCTTGGAGTCAAAGACTTCATCCGGTTGGAACTGAGTGGTAGGTTCATTTTAAATTTGTGTCCACACCTGTCCATGTAGGGCTGACCGAATGAGTGGGAAAGTCACTATTATCCTGACACTGAACCTTTTACGATGATATAATAGAAAACGCTCTAGCCTAGCCTAGCACAACTTTAGCAACCACCTGGGACATCATAGCCAAGCAAGACCTCAGGAATCACCCGGGATAGCACAGCACTGGCCTATAACCTCCTTAGCACACTAGCAACTCTCTGAGATCCCATAGCAATGCCCTGGCAGCATTTTAGCCACCACCTGGGACACTATAGCCTAGCAACACCTTAACAACCACCTAC
Organism: Prochilodus magdalenae; assembly: GCA_024036415.1. Classification (NCBI taxonomy): domain Eukaryota; kingdom Metazoa; phylum Chordata; class Actinopteri; order Characiformes; family Prochilodontidae; genus Prochilodus; species Prochilodus magdalenae. Next base: position 5,793 of record JAMWET010000346.1, on the reverse strand, counting down.
AATATTTCAGCAATGACCTAACACAACCTTAACAACCACCTGGGCACCAAAGCCTAGAAACGTCTTAACCACCACCTGGGATAGCACTGCAGTGGCCAAGCAGGACTTTAACAACTACCTGGGACATGATATAAATGACCATGCAACATGTTAGCAATGAGCTCAAATGCCATAACAACGGCCTAGCAACACCTTAGCTGCCACCTGGGATAGCACAGGACCAGCCAAACAGCACTTTATCAAGTACTTTGGACACCATAAAAATGGCGAGGTACCATAGAGATGACCTAGCAACCACCTGGGATACTATAGCCAGGAACACCTGAGCAACTACATAACAACCACCATGCTGGAATAAGCTGAACGCTTTAGCAACCACCTGGGATACCATAGTCTAGGAACACCGTAACAACCATCGAGGGGTACCATAGTCTAGGAACACCTTAGCAACCACCTGGGGTACCTTAGTTGGTTAGAGATTACTGAACATCCACACAGCTTGAGACATCCAGATGCTTCCCTGACGACTTGGCTACATTAGCCTTGTAGCTCCAGCGCTAAAGCTAAAGAAGACCGGAACGGCAGACGTGACTACTCAGCCACATTTCCAGACTTCATAGCAGCACTAGAGGCAGGTGCAACGTTTCCGGGAGTGTTGGTTAATGGGTTTAGCAGCTTCAGGCTAAGTATGAGCTGAACGTGATCAGAGGGAGTCGGGTAGGAGAACCCTTTCATTTCTGCTTTAATTTACTGGAGAACAGAACCAAAACATCAGGGACCGTGTCACCGGCCAATTACTCAGGCGCTGTGCGGTGTTATTAACGGAGGGGGCAGGAGCTGGAAACAATGGCTCCGTCAGAAAGATGGAATATCGCTGTGCCGTGCTGGATTGTGTAATAGTGAGAGGATCTGCCAGGTGCCTGCCGAGTTCAAGGATAACCTGACTTACAGGAAAACACCGGAAACCCCAAACACCCAAACTGCTCCCCGGGCTCCATGGATCAGGATGTCTAGCAACACTTTAGCAACCACCTGGGATACCATAGTAATTGTCTAATAACCACCTGGGGGTATCATAGTCTACCTATAGTCACCTTAGCGACCCCCACACCAGTTGCTAATGATGCTAATGCTAATGCTTATACCCACTAATTAGCTTCGTGCCAACCGCATACCTGGATCACATACTTGCCTTGTTGAACCTCGGATAGACTCCACCCGCTAGCTGGTCTACTCATCATCTGATGGTTCCATGTCTAGCACATGTCCTGCTAATGATGCTAATGCTAATTCTGCTACATTAGCTAACACTAGAGATGGCTAGTGTTGCCCTGAGTAACCCAACTACAACCCAACCCAAAGGGCTGAGCTAGGGTCTGCAGGAAGGTGCTAGGGGCAGGGTGGGTGACCAACATGGATCCAACACGATCCCAATTGAACAACTGATGTAGAGTTGAGTAATGCAGGATACCTATGACCTCCTCAGGTCCGTCGGTGGTGACCTTTGCCTTTGAGGTGGGGAACGGGCCGGTGGTGCTAACGGTGAAGTCTCACGTCCCGCTGAACGACAAGCAGTGGCACTACGTCCGAGCGGAGAGGAACGTGAAGGAGGCATCGCTGCAGGTGGACCAGCTCCCCCTGCGCTTCCTGGAGGCGCCGTCTGACGGCCACAACCGCCTCCAGCTCAACGGCCAGCTGTTTATCGGTAGGCCACGCCCACTCACATTTCTTCTTATCTCAAAGTGGTTTGTGATGGAGCTGCATCGCTGCTCCACCCGAACACTGACATGAAGTAGACGTAATTCAAGCTTGTCTTTTTCAAGGGACGTCTGAGACGGTGTATCAGTTAAGGTGTGAAGCACCTGGCCTGCTGAGCTGCACTAGTTCAGGAGTGTGTCTCATGGTGCTGTAGCACTCTCGTTCAAATGGCCTCACGTGTGACGTAGGCAGGGACGGGCCTTATCGCTGTGCGTGACTGTATAACGCTCGTGCTGTTGTGTTGGTAGCCTCCTTTGCGAGTGACCTCAGAGAAGAGTTGAAATGCAGCTCCAGCTGTTGGAACAGTTGGAGAAGGGTGGCATCGTAGAGCTCTGGGAAACTGGATGGTCTTTTCCACGTAACCCCATACCGGTAATGCGGATACGGCCATAGCACACTGTTGAAGGCACTGGGACACCAACATCCACGACTACAGACCTCCAGCGAGCAGTGGTGTCGTCCATGGGTCGTCCTGTTAGTGCAGCACCATCGGCAGACGGCTGCACCACGCAGGACTACATGCACACAGACCGTTACCACGACTGTCCTTAACACCACGTCACCGTCACCAAAGGACTGTGGTGTCTATCAGACCAAGACCTTGGCATTGCTTGGTTGTTGACTAGTACCAGACTGTCATGGAGTGACTCAGAATGGCAGCGGGTCATCTTCAGTGACGAGTCCCGCTTTAGTCTTGGTGGAGACGCCCAACGAATCCGTGTGTGGAGGCACCGTGGTCAGCACCAAGATGAACGGTCTGTCGTCACACGTCCAGAAGGCCTGGTGTCCCTCCACCTCCACCCCTACCGCACCATCTGCAGGAACTGTGTGAGGATGTTCAAGCTGCATGGGATGGATTATCACAGGACCCCATTAGGAGCGTGTGCTTGGTCTATCAGCATGCAGGGTTGGTGCTGGCGTCGGACTGCAGACAGATGTTTGCTCAGGCTTGCTGATATGTTTCTGAATGTAATCACTGCTAACTGTCATCATGATGCATCATGTTGTCATATTTTCATCTGGAATGAGTTGCTCTCTTTGCCTGTCTCTTCATTAGGCCGTGCTTTCGGGACAGCTGTGCTCTGCAGACTGTGAATTAAGATGAGATTTGTGTTGGATCATTTCCTTCAGCGGTTCTTTCCTCCTCCTTTTCTTCTTTCATTATCACACGTATTCCTCCCCGTGTCGCCGTGAGAGCTGGAGTCTGGAGCTGTTTATTTAATTACCTCTTAGCTGAAGCTACAACTGGCTGATTTCCCCAAAATTCTCTCTGGGCTTATAAGCCTTTAAGAGGTTTAGTAAAATGACTTTGGGCTGATTATGTAATCCCATGTGACCCAGCCTATATATAAATATAGTATAGGAAAACTGGGATGATGGTGTGTAAAAGGGAACTGTATGATCTTGGCTTTGTAGACTAGTGTTCAAAGGGAAATTACCTTATAAACCTGTTATTACACAGTATTAGCAATATTATGAAGTATTTATTGACCGTGGTGATTTAAACTCATTTGCTAGTTGTATAATAAAAAAAGATTTTACGTTTTTTGCAAGTGTCGAGTTTAGTCAAAAATGTCAATTTTTATATCAAAACAAGCTCTGTTCATTCAGAATGATAATCAGTTGTGATTATTATTTATGATCAAGTTGTAATTAATATGCATTTTAAGCCATGTAATGAAACTGGGAATGTAGAGAACTTTATAAAATTAGAAATCTAGTAGATTAGATATATAGAGCTCTATGACTTGGATATGTTGAATTCTAGTAAATAAGTGGTATATAGTTCTAGTAAATTGGCTATGTAGAATTCTAATAATTTGTATATAGACCTCTAGGAAAAAAATGGTGTATAGAATTCAAGTAAACTGGACAAATAGAGCTCTAGTAAATTGGATATGTAGAATTCTAGTAAATTGGATATATAGAATTCTAGTAAATTGGATATATAGAATTCTAGTAAATTGGATATATAGAATTCTACTAAATTGGATATGTAGAATTCTAGTAAATTGGACATATGGAATTCTACTAAATTGGATATAGAATTCTCCCAAATTGGATATATGGAATACTAGTAAATTGGATATGTAGAATTCTACTAAATTGGATATATGGAATTCTACTAAATTGGACATATGGAATTCTACTAAATTGGATATGTAGAATTCTAGTAAATTGGATATATAGGATTCTACTAAATTGGACAAATGGAATTCTAGTAAATTGGATATATAGAAATCTACTAAATTGGATATATGGAATTCTACTAAACTGGATATGTAGAATTCTAGCAAATTGGATATATAGAATTCTACTAAATAAGATGTGTGGAATTCTACTAAATTTGATATGTAGAATTCTAGTAAATTGGATATATAGAATTCTACTTAATTGGATAAATGGAATTCTAGTAAATTGGATATATGGAATTCTGTTAAATTGGATATATGGAATTCTACTAAATTGGATATGTAGAATTCTAGTAAATTAGATGTATTCATTTCTAGTAAGTAGTAAAAATGGAATTCTCTTAAGTAGGATAAATAGAATTATAATCTGAATTGGGTTCCTAAGGGCCATTTAGTCCGCTTTAAGATATCCCATGCTAACTGCCCGGCTCTTACCTGGCCCTCTGTTTGTTGGGTCCCAGGTGACGGTTCTGTTTGTGAATTAGTCGCTGTGCTCTGAATGAATCTCATTGTCTTTTTGTCCTCAGGTGGAACAGCGTCCAGGCAGAGGGGCTTTCTGGGATGTATGAGGGCATTAAGTATAAATGGAATGACCCTTGACCTTGAGGAGCGTGCGAAGATGACTCCTGGTGTCAGCTCGGGCTGTCCGGGTCACTGCAGCAGCCAGAACCGACTGTGCCACAACCGCGGCCGCTGCATCGAGAAGAGCAGTGGATACGTGTGTGACTGTACGCACTCTGCGTACGGAGGACCGCACTGCCAGAAAGGTACAATACGAGCTACCATGGGCTTTACGCGTTATGCTAATGCTATTGGAGGGCTAACTCCTCCCCACTAGTGGTACGGAGGCTGAATACAAGCTAGCGAGAGCTTTACAGGTTCTGTAATGCGGTTAAAGGGAGGTTGACCAGTTAACACTGTAGACATCATTAACCAACTGGTGCCAGTTGGCATTACAACTGAAACCGTGGGTGGGTCCAGGCTTCCATTCCCTGCCCCATAACTTTAGTCTAACTTGTTTCTGGTTCAGTGTTGCTGGAGGTGGAATAAGCTTGGGACATTATGGAGTTAGTAAGCATTTAAGGAGTTCTGGGAAATCCCCAGGAGGGAGCACACAGCTGCACCGAAGATGCTGATTTGCGAGTGCAACCTGATAAGCCTTGCATGAGGGGGTTTGGGGCTGATATGATCTCCTGTGAATCTAATTTTTAGAACCTATAGGACGGCTGTTCTCACGGAGCAGTGAGGTGGAGCTGTGTAGATATCAAATTCAGCTTAATTTTCATAATTGTTGACTACATTCCAACGTTGTTGCATGTGGCAGGTTGCAAAATTCAGACTGGTGAGTTCAATGTGGATTCTAACCGACCATCCACATTATTTAACTAGCCACCGGCTAAAGGCTTTCCACACATGTAACACCATCGCACATGTAATACACACGTAATAACCTGCTTATTACCAGCTAATAGCCACATTAGTTTTGGTCTATGAGGGTGGAAAAGATGTTAATTACAGCCCTAGTAAGATTTTACAGGCTAGTTACATATATGTAATGATATAGTAATAAAACTGCTTATTACAAGTAATGACGCAACAACTCTTTCCTCAACATAAGAGATGAAAGAATGCTAATTGCAGTCCTACTAAGTTTTCCACTAATAACATGTAATGACATTATAATTAGAACTGCGTCTTAATAAATACCTGCTACATAGCTTGGCCATAGGATTGATTGCAGCCCTATGACATCTTTCCAAATAATAGTAATGACATAGTAAAAACTCTATTACCAATGTACTGACTGCAAAGTTTGGCCTGTAAGGTGTTGGGTGCTCTGAAC
>JAMWET010000345.1:65000-103275 GCA_024036415.1 Prochilodus magdalenae | reverse complement strand
AAGTCTCAAAAATTCAAAAGCTCAGAAGATCTCCAAAAGTCAAAAGGAACCACAATAACTAAAGGCAAGAGGAGTATTCCAAAAAACAACAAACAGAGATTAATCAGGGAATTCCAGAACTGAGAATGATCTCACAGTAGCCAGTACGAACGGTACATGGGTTAATGCTGCACAAACACCTAGCGAGGGGAAGGCCAAATTAAAGGGGAGGATAATTATTAGGGATGAGGAGCAGGTGAAAGAGGGCAGGTGCGGGAGAGGCTAGGTGAGTGGGAGCAGGCGTAACAATCCTTAGAATTCGGGCGAGTTGGACCTCTGGTGGCCGGCATGAGAAGTGTCTCAGGAGTGCCTATCCTGGGATGACCTGACAAGTTTCAACATGCAGTTTCTGAATTTATTTTTAATTGATTGATAATATATTGGGGTAAATCCATAAGTGACTGGCCTGTGATCTTCTAAGACATGTTTTTAAACCTGCATCTATTAACAGTTATTAAATGTAACTGCCTTCTAATACCCATATTAAACTCTTTATTTTGTGTCTCCACATCACATTTCCAGACTGCAGAAATGCAGAGAAGACCCTCCAGGGCCCAGCTGTGTGTCTATAAAGAGCAACAACTCAATGCTTCTTCCTCTTAAATTCAGTAATGGAAGATCCAGTACTAAGTTGAGGTGAGACACTAACACAACATGGTGTTGAGTTTCAGTAGAAGCGTCTTTGGAATTTTCTTGCTCTTGGACTAAATCTTTATTTTTCACTGCCACTAAAAGTCATTGTTTACTTGCATGATCATCGGAAGTAAAAAGCATGTGTTGTCAGTGATTTACATTTACAATTATGCCATTTAGGTATATCCAGAGTGACTTACGGCCATGCTTAGTGTTCTGTCAGAAAATGTTTCTTAGTTAGTATAAGAAGGTCTAAGTCTAATTGTCAAAACTTGCCTTGAGCTCAGATGCTGCCTGCTGCCAGTTGTTAAATATATAACATAAGAGCACTATCTAGCAATCCCAAGCCAGCAATCATTCCTAGATAGAAGAAAGCTTATGCTCAGTTTGCACATCTATTAGTACTCACTTGAATAATAAAGACATGGGTGTTTAGTCTGCATTTTAAGACTGGGAGAGAATCTGCTGTTCAGACAGCCAGTGTAAGTTCATTCCATCATCTGGGCTCCAAGACAGAGAAGAGTCTGGACTCTTGCCTTTCATGCATCTTCAAGGATAGCGGGTCAAGCCAAGCTGTACTTGAAGCTCAAAGGGCTTTACAGATCGACTCTTGACCATCACTGTAAGGTAGAGAGGAGCTGGTCTGTTTTAGGCTTTGTAGGTGAGCATGAGGGTTTTAAATCTGAAGTGGGCTGCTACTGGAAACCAGTGAAAGGAGCAGCAGTGGAATGACATGAGTGGACCTGGGAAGACTGAAGACAAGCACAGCTGCTGTGTTCTGGATCACTTGCAAGGGCCTGCAGAGGAAGGCCATCCAGGAGTGAGTCTCAGTAGTTAAGCCTTGAAATGCCAAGAGACTGGACTGGACTGGGTGCCCTCTTGAGAGAGAGGTAGTGTCAAATCCTCTCTGTGTTTTACAGGAGAAATCTGCATGGTGCCACTTCAGAATAAGACTACCTTTTTATGAGTGGTTTAAAAATAATTTATAAATGGTTTATAATTAGGACAAAGCAGCCTTAAAAACTGTAATAAGTTGTTACAACACATAAATGAGAAGGACAACAGTGACCTTCTAACCCTATGCTTGTAGTAGCAGGCAGGATTGCCACAAGTGACCAGTTATTTTCTGTGGTAGTAGATTTAGTGACGAATAACAAATCAAGTTTCTACAGATGAGTTATGACTCTGTAAAGAGACTTTGTAAATGCTTAGTTGCAAAAAATTCTTAGGACTAGTCATAGGCACAAGGGAACCGATGTCCCCTGCCCTTTTTAGGCCCAAATAACTCTATTTTAGTTGCATCAGTCCACAGCACCTTATTCCAAAATGAAGCTGGCTTGTCCAAATGTGCTTTAGCATACCTCAAGCGGCTCTGTTTGTGATGTGGGCGGAGAAAAGGCTTCCTCTGCATCACTCTCCGATACAGCATCTCGTTGTGTAAAGTGCGTCGAATAGTTGAACAATGCACAGTGACTCCATCAGCAGCAAGATCATGTTGTAGGTCTTTGGTGCTGGTCTGTGGGTTGACTCTGACTGTTCTCAACATCCTTCGCTTCTGTTTATTCGAGATTTTTCTTGCCCTGCCACTTCGAGCCTTGACTTGAACTGTGCCTGTGGTCTTCCATTTTCTCACAATGTTTCTCACAGTGGAGACTGAAAGCTGAAATCTCTGCACTCAGACTAAATATTTATTTCTCACTGCCACTGAGAGTCATTGTTTACTGGTATGATCACCTGATGTAACTAGTGTGTGTGTCAGTAATGAGATAGCCAGTACTGATCAGAGGTGAGACATCAATACAACATTTAGCTTTATCCTGGATGTGGACACTTCACTTCTTACTGCTAGTGGTAAGGACTTTATTATCTGTATAATGCCCTGACGTATCTAGTGTGTCTAGTCCTGCTTAGATGATAATGGGATTGTAGGTTGTGAAGAAGAAAAAAGAAAATAATAATTTTTACATCCAGTCATAAAAAGAATGTGTGTGTGTGTCAGCTTCTCACTATCTGTCCACATATTTGATGGGTCATTGCTTATGCTTATGACCACCTGATGTACCTAATGTGTCTGGTGCTACCGATGTGAATCAAATATTTTCAGTTACGTTTTAGGGCATTTCCATATGTGCTACTGTAATCCATATGTGTCGGTGTAAATCAGTCTTATTACCCAGATTACTTGTCATCTGACATAACTTCGCATCACCAAGACCTCATAAACTTTGGACTGATGATTGTAAACATTTTTACAAGGCACTTATTGGAGCTGATTTGTGAAGAGATTAGTTAAGAAGTGGCTGAGCAAAGGACATTAAAGGACAAGGCTCTCAATGTCAATGAAAAGATCAAAATATTAAAGAAAAGCTTGAAAAAACTAAGACTGAGATCAAAGAAGTGACCATGGTTGGATAATGTGCCCTTCTACAGCCAGCTCAAACACATTCTCTGTAATAAGCCCAGCTGTCAGCATTTGAGACTTTGTGGTCTCTCCTGTGATGCTGATGCAGAAGGAACTGAAACCTCTGGTAGTGGATCTGGATCTGTTATAGATCCTAAATTTAATAATGGTTGTAGTTTCCAAGGAAGCAGAATTTAGCTTTTTCTTGCCCATAGACCACATCTCTATCTCTCACTGCTACTTTGTTTACATGCATGATCATTAGATGTAACTAATGTGTCTGGCTCGACTGAGGCAGTGAGATGTAAGGCTGGTGTAAAATGACATGATAAAAAAAAACACTTAATTTATTTAACAATATTAGTCATAGTGTGTGTATGCAGCTAAGAATGTGTCTAATATGATTAACAATTCATAAAAATCGTGACAGAGGGTATAGTTTTGTAATGGTGGCAGGCCAGACACAGGGGTCGGATCCATAGTAGGATTTATTAACCAACACAAAGAAGCAGAAAATGCACAAACAAAAAGAGTCCAAAGAAAGTAACACCCAGAAGTTCTCAAAAACAAAGCAAAAAGTCTCAAAAATTCAAAAGCTCAGAAGATCTCCAAAAGTCAAAAGGAACCACAATAACTAAAGGCAAGAGGAGTATTCCAAAAAACAACAAACAGAGATTAATCAGGGAATTCCAGAACTGAGAATGATCTCACAGTAGCCAGTACGAACGGTACATGGGTTAATGCTGCACAAACACCTAGCGAGGGGAAGGCCAAATTAAAGGGGAGGATAATTATTAGGGATGAGGAGCAGGTGAAAGAGGGCAGGTGCGGGAGGGGCTAGGTGAGTGGGAGCAGGCGTAACAATCCTTAGAATTCGGGCGAGTTGGACCTCTGGTGGCCGGCATGAGAAGTGTCTCAGGAGTGCCTATCCTGGGATGACCTGACAAGTTTCAACATGCAGTTTCTGAATTTATTTTTAATTGATTGATAATATATTGGGGTAAATCCATAAGTGACTGGCCTGTGATCTTCTAAGACATGTTTTTAAACCTGCATCTATTAACAGTTATTAAATGTAACTGCCTTCTAATACCCATATTAAACTCTTTATTTTGTGTCTCCACATCACATTTCCAGACTGCAGAAATGCAGAGAAGACCCTCCAGGGCCCAGCTGTGTGTCTATAAAGAGCAACAACTCAATGCTTCTTCCTCTTAAATTCAGTAATGGAAGATCCAGTACTAAGTTGAGGTGAGACACTAACACAACATGGTGTTGAGTTTCAGTAGAAGCGTCTTTGGAATTTTCTTGCTCTTGGACTAAATCTTTATTTTTCACTGCCACTAAAAGTCATTGTTTACTTGCATGATCATCGGAAGTAACAAGCATGTGTTGTCAGTAATTTACATTTACAATTATGCCATTTAGGTATATCCAGAGTGACTTACGGCCATGCTTAGTGTTCTGTCAGAAAATGTTTCTTAGTTAGTATAAGAAGGTCTAAGTCTAATTGTCAAAACTTGCCTTGAGCTCAGATGCTGCCTGCTGCCATTTATTAAATATATAACATAAGAGCACTATCTAGCAATCCCAAGCCAGCAATCATTCCTAGATAGAAGAAAGCTTATGCTCAGTTTGCACATCTATTAGTACTCACTTGAATAATAAAGACATGGGTGTTTAGTCTGCATTTTAAGACTGGGAGAGAATCTGCTGTTCAGACAGCCAGTGTAAGTTCATTCCATCGTCTGGGCTCCAGGACAGAGAAGAGTCTGGACTCTTGCCTTTCATGCATCTTCAAGGATAGCGGGTCAAGCCAAGCTGTACTTGAAGCTCAAAGGGCTTTACAGATCGACTCTTGACCATCACTGTAAGGTAGAGAGGAGCTGGTCTGTTTTAGGCTTTGTAGGTGAGCATGAGGGTTTTAAATCTGAAGTGGGCTGCTACTGGAAACCAGTGAAAGGAGCAGCAGTGGAATGACATGAGTGGACCTGGGAAGACTGAAGACAAGCACAGCTGCTGTGTTCTGGATCACTTGCAAGGGCCTGCAGAGGAAGGCCATCCAGGAGTGAGTCTCAGTAGTTAAGCCTTGAAATGCTGAGAGACTGGACTGGACTGGGTACCCTCTTGAGAGAGAGGTAGTGTCAAATCCTCTCTGTCATTTACAGGAGAAATCTGCATGGTGCCACTTCAGAATAAGACTACCTTTTTATGAGTGGTTTGAAAAAAATGTATAAATGGTTTATAATTAGGACAAAGCAACCTTTAAAATTTTAATAAGTTGTTACAACACATAAATGAGAAGGACAACAGTGACCTTCTAACCCTATGCTTGTAGTAGCAGGCAGGATTGCCACAAGTGACCAGTTATTTTCTGTGGTAGTAGATTTAGTGACGAATAACAAATCAAGTTTCTACAGATGAGTTATGACTCTGTGAAGCGACTTTGTAAATACTTAGTTCCAACAAATTCTTAGGACTAGTCATAGGCACAAGGGAACAAATGTCCCCTGCTTCGTCTGTCTGAACACTTTGTTCATACCAGTATTTTATTCACATCCAAACATGGAACACATCCCATTTTTATAATACAAGTCACTCAATAGCTAGCTGGGATGGCCAGCATATTAACCAGCCAATAAAGTGAGGCATGAATGCATGAAAGGGTTTTTTAAAAATTGGCTAGCTTTCCCGGAGCCTTTATCTGGACACACCCACACATGACAACACAAACCGCCTCAAACACATCCACACTGAAACAAACTTGGGCTGATTTAAGCAACTTGTTGTCTGCTGGTGTGAATGTAGGGAAGCAGTGAACCCTATCTTTATTTATTCTGTTAACATTAAGATTTTGATGTTTACTGATGTGTCTTTTCCATCAGTCAACATCAACCCTGTCCTCTTCAATACATGTTCATTTTTATCATATAGAGGAGCTCACTTTTGGCAAGGTTATTGATGTTATTACTGCTTATTAATTCTTTGCAAAGTGTGTATAACCTGGCAATATGCACTAATCACACAATTTCAAACCATTTATGAATCATTTATAAAGGTAGACTTATTCTAAAGTGCTATAATCTGCATGACAACGTTAGGTTTACAGTATGTGCTGAAAATGATGATTGGTCATCCAGAATCACACCAAGGCTTCTTGCATCTTTAGTTGGGGTGATCAAGTTGGGAGTTCTCAAATGAGATTGCAATGATGAACAGGTAAGGACCTGTAGTGCCAGGTATGAACAACAAAAAACCCATGAGGTAACTGCTTCACAAAGAGAATGGGTGTAAGTTAATAGAGAAGAGGACCCAGCACAGAGCCTTGAGGGACACCAGTGGAGAGCCTGCATAAAGCAGACGTGGAGTCTTTCTATGTCACCTGGTAATGGCAGTCTCAGTCCACTTACATATTCCAGAGATTCCAAGACATTTCATACCTTTACATTGTTTTTACATTGTGTTTTTCTGCCGGTGACTATTCATAACAGCACTAGTCAGCACTAGTATATAAGGTTATATATGTGAAGGAAAGTATTTACGTTATAGATTAATATAGTGACGCTCCTGTTGGAGAGAACATATAAGTACAAATGCATTAATTGAGTAGTAACAGCAACAACTTATTATATTTCTTTCATCTGGTGCAGCTCAAAGACACAGAGAGTGAATTCTTCTTGGTCACAAACAGTACATGAAGTTCCACCAAAGCTTTACAGTAATGCTGTGTTATATGTGATGGAGCTCAAGGCTCTGCTGATAACTGTGGAATCATCTGGTACTACAACATGTATAACTGTATATTATTTGCACAACTGTGAAAATGGATTTCATGCTTGTTAATAAACTGGTGCAGTGGCCACATAAAATAAAATACAAAGAAAATAAGCATGGGCCAAGCATGCTAAGTTTCTCTGCCAGTGAGGCGTCACCCTTGACTGTTGTGCAGCTTTTGGTCTTGTGGTTGGTATACGGTAGATACATCAGGTACAAGCTAGATACATCAGCTTCACACTAGATACAGCAGCTATACGCTAGAAACATCAGGCACACGCACAGTGTTACACTGGGACAGAAACAAAGACTCCGGTAAATCAAAGGGCTGCAGGACTGCTTTGAAAGGACCAACTGGGATGTCTTTGAGGATCAGGACCTGGAGGAGTACACATCAACTGTACTCCACTACATCAAAAACTGTGTGGACAAAGTTACAGTGGACAAAAAATCAGGGTGTATTCAAACCAAAAGCCCTGGGTGACAAAGGAGGTCCGAATTCTCCTCAACGAGTGGAACACCGCATTCAGGTCTGGTGACAGAGCCCTCTACAGCACAGCTAGAACCAACCTGAAGAGAGGAATCAAAGAAGCTAAGACCACCTACAAGAGGAAAATTGAGGATCACTCCAACAACAATGACCCATGGCGGGTGTGGCGGGGCATTCAGCACCTCACCTGTTGTATCTAGCGTGTACCTGATGTATCTAGTGTGTTCCTCTTAGAGGATTGGACTCTTCTTATTTAGAGGGCTGGTAAATTGATTAAGACTAGTGGACAGTATGACAGCTCCCCTTTTAAGGTTAAGTATCTGTGTACAAGATGAGGATTAAACAATGTGGAGCATCACATTAATAATTAAGGCTGAGCAAAACACAAGGGGCATGGCTAGTTTGGCTAGGTTAGCTAAGTAGCAGGTTTAGTATGTCTCTGGTGTCATATGTAGCAGAAACAAAAAATGAGATCAAATTATTAAGAACAAAGCTACAAGTTAAATAACAGATGCACATAACAGACTCATACAGTGGACAGAAATTAGTCAGGTATGTTTACCGTTCCACCATAAATTATGTAGCATCTATGTTCTGACACTTGTACGGGCATGTGTTGCTGCTGCACTACTTAAGGTGGAACGGATGTTCAAATAAACAGCTTACTTCAGCCTGTCAGTTTCAGGGTGCCTGTGTGAATGTGGTGTCAGTTCTATCCAACCTAATCCTGGCTGATGCAGCAGGTAGTTTATTACATCTGCTTGAAGTCTTCAGTTTATCAGCATGCCAGTGTGTTAATTTAAATCTACAGCTTCAGTAAACAGATGTAAGTTACCTAAGTATGTTTAAAGAGTATCATTAAGGTATGTTTTTTGTTCGTGCCCAAACAAATATTAAAATCAGGTTTCTAGGAATTCGGTAGGTATGGTGCTGTTTCACTAGAAAGGCTGAAACAGACTTTATGATAAAGTTTCATCATTTAATTACAGGCATGCCATGGTGATGCTTTTATCTACAGTCATTTGTTTTATACTTTCATGTTTGCTGTGAAGTGGGGTGTGTAGATTATCATAACAGTTGTGGGGTTGTTCCTTGTCATTGCTTATCTCTAATTGCTCTCTGGGGCTGGTCACCTGGGTACTAAGTGTTTTCACCTGATCCTCATTGTACTCTCTTTAAAGACTACTTTAGCTTCTGTCTAAGTTGTGAAGTATCGCCCCATTGTTTCTGTGTGCACCGGGTCTTTAATTTGTTCTGTTTTCCGGACTCCGTTTTTAGATTGCCCTCTTGCCTCATATTGTGTTTATTACTTTCCTGGTTTAGACCTTGCTTGTTTTCATGGCTCTCTCTTTTGGATTTTCTTATGGTTATGTGTAGTGATTTCCTGGTTTTGACCATGACCCGTTTACTGACTGCGATTTAGGAACTGTATTTTATAATTAGGCTTTTCAACTTTATTTTATCTGCAAGGATTTGTCAGTTTCTGACCTGTTTCATCTTCTCTGGACACAAGACAATGACGTCACAGATCAGTAGCGTGTTTGTGTGTGGAGTTTGTGGAGCTTACTTCACGGTTGTCTCTCTAGAGGGAAGAGTAGAGTGAGGAAATTGGAGATTTATGCCCCACCTCTTCAGTTATAATGGAAATGTGGGTCACTGGTTAAAAAGTGAATTAAGATATTTAAAGATCAGTTAAAGACAGAATGTAGACTGCAGTATAGCAGTTCCCCAGTAGCACAGATCTCTTTTAAACATTTTAAGTGTACACACTACCTGTATTGACTAAGCTTAATGTGATTCCCAATTATCAGCACACATTATTGTGGAATGAAATTATTATACCAATATGAAAAAACGATAATTTAAACTTTTTGTAAAATTACAATCATTATATGTACTGCAGGTAAGAACTGGATCAGTAATTCATTTTACACAGTAACAAACCAGGTAATACATACATTCCAAATACTGTACAAACACAAGTTTATAAGGACTAGGCAGCTCCGAGAAAGAATACAGCTGCATGTATAACTTAAGACAGCAGCTTCAGATATTAAGCTTAAAACACAGTATCTCGCGCACGTGCAGCTAGGGCTCACTTCTGTTCCGACACACACCTCATATACAGCGTGCTGTTCTACCTTGTATATGTGCTACTTTGAGACGAGAGCTGGCAAGATGGGAATGCTTACATTGATCAGACTAGTTTTCTTTGGATGGACATGTAGTCTGATTAAATGCTTCATTTCTACTTCCGGCGCCGCTGTGGGTGGCAGCTCTGTCTGTTGTGTAGTTTTTTAGCGTTTTTTCCTACTTTTTTCCTTTCTTTTACACGTTTTTATCACTAGTTTAGTGATTATTTTGTATGTCCTATGGAAATGGAATCTGTTTTCGTGCAGCCGTGCAGGACTAACATTGTTTACTTGAGGGAAGAGCTGCTAGCGCTCCGAACAAAGGGTCGCGCCGGCAAAACGCACCCCATCCCGGAGGAACTGCGAAGGAGCTACAGGGGCTGCAGAGCAAAGCTAAAATCTAAGCGCATGGAGAAGCGCTGGAGGTATAAACCATCTATTCCTTCTGTGGTGATGGGGAATGTGAACTCTCTGGCCAACAAGACTGACGAACTAGAGACGCTGGTTCGGAATCAGCGGCTATACCGGGAATGCAGTCTTTTATGCCTTACGGAAACGTGGCTGACCAGCAACATTCCCGATACCAACGTGGACATTCCCGGTTTCACCACCGTGAGAGCGGACAGGGGCGCCAAACTGAGCGGCAAAAGCAAAGGTGGGGGACTCGTGCTCTTTGTGAACATCAGATGGTGTAACCCATGACATGTGACTGTGAAGGAGAGGATCTGCTGTCGGGATATTGAACTGCTGGCGGTGAGTCTTCGGCCCTATTACATGCCCAGAGAGCTGTCCCACGCCATTGCTGTTTGTGTTTACGTTCCTCCACGCGCGGATGCTGAGATCGCGTGTGACGTCATACACGCAACCATTGCGAGACTCCAGACCCAGCATCCTGATGCCTTCTTCGCTATTTCTGGTGATTTCAACCACATCACACTGGACTCAGTACTCACTGCTTTCCACCAGTATGCGGACTGTCCCACCAGGAAGAACAGGACAATCGATCTCCTTTACGCCAATGTAAAGGATGCATACACCGCCACAGCCCTACCCCCTCTGGGAAAATCAGATCACAACCTGGTCTACCTGCAGCCACAGTACAAGCCCCGGGTCCGATCACAACCCATAACCACCCGCTCCTTCAGGAAATGGTCTCCTGGTGCTGAAGCAGCCCTCAGGGACTGCTTTGAGTCCACTGAATGGAGTGTGTTGCAGGAGCCGTATGGGGAGGACATTGAGGGAATTACACACTGCATGACGGACTACATGAACTTCTGCATGGACGTTGTTGTTCCTGTAAAAACTGCGCGCTGCTTCGCTAACAACAAGCCCTGGATAACCAGCAGTGTTAAAAGCCTTCTGAACAAGAAGAAGAGGGCCTTTAAAGACAACAACCAGGAGGAGCTTAGGAGCACACAGAGGGAGCTCAAAGTCCACCTGCGAGAGGCAAAAGAGTCCTACAGGAGGAAGGTGGAGCAGAAGTTAAGGGAGAATAACATGAGGGAGGTATGGAGTGGTATGAAGACCATCAAAGGCTATATGCAGAGGACAGACAGTGCTACAGACGGTGATGTAGAGAGAGCCAATGAGTTCAACACCTTCTACACCCTCCCCCTCGCCTCAGCTCCTGATACTTCAGTCTCTGACTGCCTGGACATTAACACCTCACCTTCTTCTTTTGTTATTCATGCTCCCCTCCCACAGGCTGTTAGCTCAGACAACACGGCCCCCGTTCCACCATTCTCACACCTTCTCTCACCAGACCTGACCTGCAGCACCACTGAAGCCCACACCTCTCCCCTTCTGCACACCTTCACCGCAGACCAGGTTAGAGGGGAGCTGAGGAGACTCCACACTAGGAAGGCAGCTGAACCGGACAAAGTGTGTCCCAGGCTACTGAAGTCCTGCGCCACCGAGCTGGGGGCACCCCTACAGCACATCTTCAACCTCAGTCTGCGCTTGGGCAGGGTTCCCACACTGTGGAAGACATCATGCCTTGTTCCAGAACCCAAGAAGGGACGACCCAGTGAGCTCAATGACTTCAGGCCGGTCGCCCTAACATCACATGTCATGAAGACCCTGGAACTCCTCCTTCTACCCCAGGTCCAACACGCAATGGACCCCCTGCAGCTCGCCTACAGGGAGAAAGTGGGAGTAGAGGATGCCATGCTGTACCTTCTCCATTGGGCCCACTCTCATCTGGACAAGGGGGCAGCGCTGTGAGAGTCATGTTCTTTGATTTCTCCAGTGCCTTTAACACCATTCAGCCCCTCCAACTGAGAGACAAGCTGGCAAGGATGCAAGTCGATCCGCACCTGGTCTCCTGGATTACCGACTACCTCACTGGCAGACCTCAGTATGTCAGGCTGAAGGACTGTACGTCAGAGACTGTGGTCAGCAGCACAGGAGCACCACAGGGGACTGTACTCTCCCCTTTCCTCTTCACACTATACACCTCAGACTTCAGGTACAACTCTGAGACGTGCCACATGCAGAAGTTCTCGGACGATACTGCTATTGTGGCTTGTGTAAGGGGAGGGCAGGAGGCAGAGTACAGAAACCTGGTGGAGGACTTTGTGGCATAGTGCCATAGGAACAACCTGCTACTGAACACTTCCAAGATCAAAGAGATGGTGGTGGACTTTCGCAGGGCGAGGCCACTCACACAGCCGGTCTTTATCGAGGGGGTGGAAGTAGAGATGGTTAGGACCTACAGGTATCTCGGACTGCACCTGGATGAGAGGTTGGACTGGTCAGCCAACACTGATATCCTGTACAGGAAGGGGCAGAGCCGACTCTACTTCCTGAGGAGGCTGGGGTCCTTTAACATCTGTAGGAAGCTCCTGCAGATGTTCTATCAGACTGTGGTGTCCAGCTGTCTCTTCTATGCTGTGGTGTGCTGGGGAGGAAGCATCAAGAAGAGAGACGAGATGCGTCTGGACAAGCTGGTCAGGCGAGCAGGGTCAGTTGTTGGTGTGGAGCTGGACTCGGTGGTGAAGGTGGCGGAGAGGAGGACACTGCACAAACTGCTGTCTATTATGGATGATGATGGGCACCCACTGCACACCATCATCATGGACTGAAGGAGCAAGTTCAGTGGCAGGCTGCTGTCACAGAGCTGCTCCACAGACAGACTCAGGAGATCCTTTGTCCCGAGAGCCATCAGGCTCTTCAACTCTTCCCAGCGGGGCCGGAGGAGGGAGAAGGAGGACTGCTGAGGAGTAATCTCTCTTGTTTAATCAGAGACTTATTTTATCCACTATTACACTCTACTGTATATACTGTACATCTTTACCTCCTGGACACTCTGACACTTACTGTATATACTGTGCATCTTTAACTCCTGGACACTCCACTTAAATATCAATATATGCGCATGTTTATGATGTTAAAATTTTTTATTTTCATTTATCTGCGGATAATCGCGTCCCTTGCACATTCATGCACATTTATTTATTACTATAAATGTCTTTTTTACAGTCTGCAGTTATATTTGTACGCTTGTATATTTTTCTTGCCTCCTTACGAAGTGAGATATATTTATATATTTATATTTACATATCCAGCGATAGTGACCCGCACTATGTATAGTTTATAGCTTAATAGTTAATAATACTGCTGCTGTTACCGACCGAACCATTTAGGTTGTTCATACTGCACAACACTGTTTTATTTTTATTTTTGTATTTGTATTTGTATCTGTGCTGTTTTTTTGTGAAATCGCTACTGGGTTCTAAATTTCCTTCGGGATCAATAAAGTATCTATCTATCTATCTATCTATCTATCTATCTATCTATCTATCTATCTATCTATCTATCTATCTATCTATCTATCTATCTATCTCTCTATCTGTCTGTCTGTCTGTCTGTCTGTCTGTCTATCTATCTATCTATCTATCGGCAGCGGAGACTGCAGCCGCTGTGTGTGAAGTAGAGAACTGCTGCGTGTCTAACATTGTATTTTTTAATGTGAAAATCAAGGCGCTGAACGATTAAACTTGCCATTTTCATTACACTAACATCCGAAGTTCATATGTTAGTATTAAAGCTAGCCACATTAGCCTTAATTAGGTTGTGTACGTGTGTGGCTGGGTACTGGATCCTCAGTCGATCAGAATCAGAATCAGAATCAGAATCTCTTTATTTCACCAAGTATGTTACACATACAAGGAATTTGTCTTGGTAAGAGCAACACGTATGACAAGTAACAAAAACAAGTAACAAAAAACACAGAACACAGATTATTTACAGTATTAAACTAAAGGAAAATTACACTAAACAATAAATAGGGTAGGGGATAAATTAAAAAAGTAAAAAGTACTAAAGGTAATAAAAAGCTGGAGAAGCTGAGAGATGTAAAACAGATTTAGTTGAAAAATAGAAAGTTACAGATGACCTGAATATTTACAGAATGAGAACATCTGTACAGGTGTGCAAATAGTCATAGTGCAAATAGGCAGAGTGCAAATAGGCAGAGTGCAAGTAGCTGTTCAGTCCGGTTTGTACAGTTCAGTTGTATGTTTTGAGGTTTACAGTGGGAGGTGTCCACTGTGGTTGAGGAGCGCTACAGCTCTGGGGAAAAAGCTGTTAGCATAACGTATTGTGCTGGTTTTGATGGACCGCAGTCTTCTACCAGAGGGGAGTGTCTGGAAGAGGAGGTGTCCAGGATGTGAGGGGCCAGATGTAATTTTGCCAGCACGCTTCCTCACCCTGCTGGTGTAGATCTGCTGAAGTGATGGCAGGTTACATCCAATGATCCTCTCTGCTGTCCTGATGATGTGCCGGAGTTTGGTTCTTTCTTGTGAGATGGAGGAACCAAACCAGATGGTTATGGAGGTTGTGAGGACGGACTCGATGATCGCTGTGTAGAACTGGATCATCAGGGTCTGTGGCAGGTTGAATTTCTTCAGCTGTCTCAAGAAGAACATTCGTTGTTGGGAACATTCGTTGTTGACGAAGCAAGCTCCCATTCCGTCTCCCTGCTCCAAAAATCAATTTAATATGTAGTCCTCATACAGAGGCGTATCAGATATTAAACTGATAAGAACAGATACTACATGGAATGCCTGGTCCTCCACAGCGGAAAAGAGTCGGTCGTCAAGAGCCATAAACTGTGTGGTTTTGTCTTTGACTGCTTTTGCTTTCGGAAAACTCTTGCCACTTTCCGTTGCCTGTTTAGACTCACCTGTTGCTACTGCTCCGTTTCCGTGCTGATGCTAACTGTAGTTAGTTATGCTGAAACACTTGCAGCAGACATGTTCTCTCCATAGCGCCGGGGCCGGAGTGTACATGCGTCAGTGCAAAATAATAATAGTAATAAAAAAATGAAAGAGTGGAAGTTATCGGCTGTAATATCGGCTAAATTTCCAATATCTGACTAATGACCATAACTGAAAAAAAGTCATATATCTGCAAAAAATATATCGGCCGCTGATATTGTGCATCACAGTGCTAATGTCGAGTTTTCAATTCATGAACACATTACATTAGTGTCATTTAGGATTCTGTTGCCGAATCACTTCAGAGTAATAGTATGAACTCTTCTTTGTGCTTGGATGGCTGCGACGAAGGTTCAAGCTTTCCATAAAGCTACTGTGTTTACTGTTTACTGGCAGCAAGTTGGAATATGTTGTTCTGAGGGGCCGAAACTCCCCTTCTCCTGTTTGGAAGTAAAATCCTCTGTGTGTTTGCTGATGGGGGTACATAAACATGCAATTCCTTATTTTTGGAAAGGAACTTTCAAGCAGTGCAGTTGAATGATAGCATACTGTGTGTGTGTGTGTGTGTGTGTGTGTGTGTGTGTGTGTGTGTAACATCCTACTTCTGCTTTGTGTTTATACACATTCTTGTGTCTTACACTCATTATCACTCTTCCATTCTCTCTCGTTCCATTCTCTAGCTGTGAGGAGGATGTACCATTCCAGGATCAGTCCAGGTGTGGAGTGTGTGATCAGATTCAGACAGATCCAGTCTCCATCAACTGTGGACACACTTTCTGTAGACAGTGCATCAACAGCTACTGGGACCAGTCTGCTCAGTCAGGAGACTTTGCCTGTCCCCTCTGCAGAAAGAGGTCTAAGACACGTCCTGTACATCCACACATAGAGGCATCCATGAAGCAGGACTACTGCCGACCAGTGGATGATGTGCTGCACAGAGTCATACAGAGACACAAAACCAGCATGAAGAACAGATATGAGAGCTTATTTGAGGGATTTAAAACCCATCAGAATAAAACCCTTCTGAACAGGATTTACACTCAGCTCTACATCCTAGAGGGAGAGATTGAAGGAGTGAATAAAGAACATGAAGTTTTACAGATTGAAAAGAAACCCTGGAACCAACACTGGCAGGATACACCGATTAACTGCTTAGACATCTTTAGACCTGTACAGTGCACTGTAGAAGAAATGGAAGAAGACAACATTAGAGCTTTAATAACTGAAGATGACAGACATGAAGAAAGAACAGAAGATAACAGTCCACAAGTACAAAAGCTCAGGTCTGTGATGACTAAAGGCATTGCTGGAATTGGAAAAACAGTCTCTGTGCAGAAGTTCATTCTGGACTGGGCTGAAGGAAAAGCCAATCAGGATGTAGATTTGATGTGTGTGTTTCAGTTCCGAGAGCTGAACCTGATTAAAGATCACCAGTACAGTCTTCAAGGACTTCTGTGTGACTTCCATCCTGAGCTCAATAAACTGGACACAAAGACATATGATGAGTGTAAGATGGTGTTCATATTTGATGGTCTGGATGAGAGCAGAATCCCACTGAACTTTTTACAGTGTGAGAAAGTAACTGACATAACCAAAGTGTCATCAGTGGACCTGCTAATGACAAACCTCATCAAAGGAGAGCTTCTTCC
Organism: Prochilodus magdalenae; assembly: GCA_024036415.1. Taxonomy (NCBI): domain Eukaryota; kingdom Metazoa; phylum Chordata; class Actinopteri; order Characiformes; family Prochilodontidae; genus Prochilodus; species Prochilodus magdalenae. The sequence continues at coordinate 86,938 of JAMWET010000345.1, read as the reverse complement.
CTCTGCACTCATCTGGATCACCTCCCGACCAGCAGCAGCCAATCAGATCCCCTCTCAGTACATAAACCGTGTGACAGAAATTCAGGGTTTCAATGACCCACAGAAGGAGGAATACTTCAGGAAGAGAATCAGTAACCCATACCAAGCCCACAGTGTCATCTCACACATTAAGAAAACAAGGAGCCTCCACATCATGTGCCACATTCCAGTCTTCTGTTGGATCTCAGCCACTGTGCTTCAGCATATAATGAAACAAGGTCATACAGAAATCCCTAAAACTCTGACTGCAATGTATTCACACTTCCTGTGGACTCAGACCATCATGAGGAGTGAGAAGTATGAGGACAGAGGTGAGAGAAGTTCAAAGGATCTCTTGGGATCCAACAGAAAGATGCTTCTGAAACTGGCTGAACTGGCTTTCAAACAGCTGATGAAGGGCAATGTGGTGTTCTATGAAGAGGACCTGAGAGAGTGCAGCATTGATGTCACTGAGGCCTCAGTGTACTCTGGTATTTGTACTGAGATCTTCAGAGAAGAATCTGTGCTTCACCAGAGGAAGGTCTACTGCTTTGTACATCTGAGCTTTCAGGAGTTCCTGGCTGCTCTCTATGTGTTTCACTGCTATGTGAGCATGAACATGGAGGACCTGCAGTGTTTTAAGACTCGGAAAACGAAGTGGTCTGACAGTGTTTTACTGGAGGAGCTGGAGTGTTTTAGGACAGAGAACACAGAGTGGTCTGACAGTTTTTCATTGGAGGAGCTGCTGAAGGGAGCTGTATGTAAAGCCTTAGAGAGTAAGAGTGGACATTTGGATCTGTTTCTCCGTTTCCTGCTGGGCATTTCACTGGAGTCCAACCAGCAGCTCTTAAAAGACCTTCTGACACAAACAGTGAGGAGCTCAGAGAGAATCAAGGAAACAGTCCAGCACATCAAACACATAATAGAAACAGAGGATCTTCCTTCTGACAGATCTATTAACCTGCTCCTCTGTCTCACTGAAATGAATGATCAGTCTTTATCCAGCAGTGTTCAGGAATATCTCAAATCAGAAAAGTCCTCAAGAAAGGAACTCTCTCCTGCAGAGTGTACAGCTCTAGCCTATATGCTTGTGACCTCAGAGGAGGTGCTGGATGAGCTGAACCTGAAGAATTACAGAACATCAGAGAGGGGCTATTTGAGATTGATCCCAGCTGTGAGCAACTGCAGAAAGGCCATGTGAGTTTTATATTTAATTTTTGTCTTTTAATAATTTATTATTGATGTCTGAGAGACACAAAAAGCCCAATGTCTTTTATATGCATGGGAAGAGGATGGATAAGTTGCACATGCATGTTAAAAGGTAACAAACTGGCTCAGTGTATATATATTAGGGATGTTTAGTGTAGGTGAAATACGTATTTTTATTTTTGCCAGTTTTTATTTTGACATTTTATGTCTTGAATGTTCAGAGCTAAATTTATACATAGATTGGTTTGGCTCTAATAAACCAAAGATCTCAAACAGAACTTTCAGTGACTGCTGTACCCTGTGCACAACTCCTAGATTGAATTAATAAATGATAGAAAATTATGTACAGCTATTCTAAGATGCACTTTAAAAATTCAGGGCTATTTTTATAGAACTGCAAGTACACATGAGTTGACTGAAAGTTGATGTAAGATATCAGAGGTTAATTTAGTGAATGGAAGCCGTATGAATGACCATTATTAATAATATTATAATTAATTTTAGATTAATAATAATACAATAAACAGTAATAACATGCTTATTTCCACAAACAAGCATACAGATTTTATTTTACACACACGTATTGACTATACAGTTTATATTACAAAGATGCATAACAAGGACATTTTTATTGGGTGCATTTGACATTTAACTCTATAAGGAAGTCTACATACATATTTTCTAAATACATTTCAAAATATGAGATTTAGGATTTATGTTAGCCTGAATTCCATGTTAGTGGACACCAATAAAGGGTTGTACAGTAAAGAAACAAAGTCAGACTAAATTAAAAATTTGTGTGTGCATATATATATATATAATCATCGTAGGTGATTATTTTTGTGTCAAACTTGATGGTGATGGAACTGTGGATTGCGATGCGGTCGTAGGTGTACATAGCATAGAACATTGGTGGGAGGATGCAGTCCAGAGGGCATCCTGTGCTGAATGTGAGGCAGTGTGAGGTTTTTTCACCCATCCTAACACACTGTGATCTGCAGGTGAGGACGTCCATGATCCAGCTGCACAATGTGTTTCTTATTCAACAATCTCTGTTTTAACTGTAATGTGTTCTGTTTATTTTCCTTGTAGACTAGCTGGCTATAACCTGGCCATGAACCCCTGTAAAACACTTTGTGCTGCTCTGAAATCAACAAACTCACCCCTGAAAGAACTGGACCTTACTAACACTGGCCTGCAGGACTCAGAAATAAGCCTGCTGTCTGCTGGATTAAAGAGTTCAAACTGTAAACTGGAGATACTCAGGTGAGTTTCTTGTAAATTCATTCCTGAATTGTAAAATTAAACTGTGAAGGTTTTATAAACTGTGTACTCAAAATGCTTATTATTTGGGAAACCACTTGTAATTTTTATGAGAAATAAACAAGAGTCGTCACCTGATGCAGGTTTCTGGGTTTATAGTCTCAAATATCTTTACCAGCCCTGAAATTTATAACATCAACATATCATACATTTCACTCCAGTTCAGTCTAATCATCTATGGTTAATAACTAAGGTAGGAATTATGGGTACCAGCTTTATTACTAACACCACATATTTCTTTAGAGTGCTCAGTGTGTATTTACATCAAACTATGTATAAATATTTCCCCAACAATTTACAACAGAAATAAACCTACATTAACTGTCCTTCATCAGTACATGATATAATGGGTGGCCCCCTCCAGTTTGGTACTCCAGTGTTTTGGCTTCACCAGACAGGTTGAGGGGCATAATAAAATATTTCAGACCTGATGTAAACAAAACATATAGTTTCTTTCATACACAGATCATTAAAACATTTATTTTCTTAATATAGCAAGCAAGACTAGACTAATAGACTAGCAATAGTCAGATGCTTTATAGCAGGGGATCTCAACCTTTTCTAGAAAACAAGAAAACAAAGCTCAACTTTTGTGTAAAACTGTTTTTATTTCTCAAGTGCTGACACTGAAAACTTGAGATCTGGGTTGTGTAAAATGGCTTGAAAAATATCATCAATTTCAGTTCAGTCACAGAAAATATGTACAGATTTTAAACAAGTAGAATGTGAGAGGGGATTTGTCCTCTTAGCAATAGCTCCAACAAGAATAGTCATATAAGAACTAGAACAGGTCCAGTGTGTTGAGCAGCCAAGTCTCCATATCTGTGATAATCATAAACAAACACAATTCATTTTCTATTTACAATAACATTCCCAGCATAAGAGTATATATAAATCTGTCAATTGTTTGCAAAAGTTAATACTTACTTTATTCATTTAATGGCAGCATCAATGTGATTGCTGAGCTTTCCTCTGAGTCACTAGAAGATCCACTCTTGGAGGGATGATGAGACAGACCCTTAAGGTGGCATCCAGAGTTGTCTTCAGTCTGTTCCTGGATTTTGACAATAGAAAAACCAGACTCACATAAATATGTGGTTGTGAATAATGTGGACTTTCTTTAATTCTGTCGAAAAGCTGGCTCTGTATGTCAGCCCCCATGTCAACAATCCGTCTACTTATGCTATCATTGGAGACCGGTACCTTCAGCAAATTTTTTATTTTAATTTTTGCTGCAGCTTTCCCAACCATCTTGCGGCACATATCCACGGCAGCCTGCAGCACCAATTCCTCAGCAACTGTAAAAACTTTTTTACTCCATGCAACATGTCTAACTACGAGGTAGCTAGCTTTCAGGGCATGTTTGGACTGCGACGTGATGGAAACGATTGTTTTCTTTTGAAGCTACAGTCCGTCGCGTTTTCGTCGAAAGTACTCCACTGGCTTTGCCACAAGTGTAGGGTGTTTGGTCTCGAGATGCCGCTTTAGTTTTGAAGGTTTTAGTGCTTCATTTGAAAGAGTCAAACCACACTCCACACACTGGGCTTTTGGGTTAACATCACCTCCTTCCCCCTGCGCAAATCCATATTTGATGTAGTCTGGGTCGTACTTGCATATTTTTTGCTTTTTCTGAAGAACAGGTTCACTTTTCTTGCGTTGTTTCAAAAACTTCTCCATCTCGTTAGCTAGCTTGCTAGTTAACTGTCTGGAAATAAAGGTGCCATGGCCTCGAACTGATGACATTTAATTGTAATTACTTCGGGGCCTTTTTTTAGTGTGCTTTTATATTAATGATTATAATTTGAACATTATTAATCTATCAATTTTACTCGTTCTAAATTTTACATTTTTTCACATGTACTTTAATGATTTAAAGTGCTCACTACAGACTACTGTCTCCCTCTGAGGATGAGCCTGCGGACCCCTAGAGGGTGCTTCGTGGCCCCCTGGTGGTCCGCGGCCCACCAGTTGAGAAACCCTGCTTTATAGAACAGACCAGTGCCATGACTCTCCTGTGTGTCCTTTACAAACATGGAGACATCCTGACCGCTGTGGTGAGGAATTCATGCAGAACTAAAATGCAGTCACTACAGTAGAATAATGTAATACACATTGCATTACTTTTAAAGCATTTTTAAAACATTTATAAATGGCTCCACCTCTTTACTGTTAATATATTCTTAAATTTACAAACCTATATACTGAATTTGTGTCAGAGTTAAATACAGTACGCTGTGAAATTAAATCAAAGTACATTGCATTTAAAGTCTCTCGGTCTCCTAACAGAAAAACAGTACATGCAGGTTTGTATTTAAAGAGTGAAGCTCTAAATTAATATCAGAATTAAACACAATTCACCTGAAAATCACTGTGTGGAGCTTCAGATGTCACAAATCAAATTGCAATGCAGTGACTGTATTTCAGTCTGACCAGCGAGCAATTTGTGCCACAAGGGAAATTAAACACTGGCCAGTCACAGCTGTACTAGGGCGTGTCTGAGAAACCAGTCAGAAGTAAAAACTCAACTATATAATCAATTATATTAATGTATTAAGTGAATTATTTGCCAGTCGATTTCGAAGCTGTGAAATGAGCAGCTGTGTTCAGTCTGATTGTTGCTGTTAATCCCAGAAATTATACTGATGATTGGTTCAGGTATTGTCAGATGTTCCTGCTCGCGGTTGGACTGATGAAGCCTGGAGCTGTTCTGTTAGACTGTTCTGATCTGGCTCATGTTCTCTAAAAGCCGTCTGAAACAGCACATAGGCTAAATCCTGTGTAACTGCAGCATTTTAAACTTGTAGAATTTGTGAATATTTCCTCTTTCATGGCAAGAGCACATTTTTTTCAGGATGACTGCAGCTATGAGTGATTACTTCTGACTGGTTTCTCAGCCACGCCCACCCCACAGGCCTCTGACTGGCCAATGATTACATTTCATTGTGGCACTAATTTCTCGCTGGTCAGACAGAAACATAGTCACTGCATGGCATATTGCTTTGGCACATTTGAAGCACCACACAATGAAATGTAGTACAGCTGTGAGCTGGTTTCTTTTCAAAGTGATTTGTATTCAATGCTGATACGAATTCAGATTTCACTCTCTTAAATGTAAATCTGTATGGATTGTGTTTCTGTTAGGAGCTCGAGGAACGTTAAATCAATGTGATGGATCTTTTGCTTTTCATTTTTATCATGGTTCACCTGTTTTAAAATGGTTTTATGCTCATTGTGTTTAATTTTAATTAATTTCAATAAGTCATGCATGTTTGTAGCTAGTAAGGAAACTACAAAAAATCTATAATTTACATTAGCAAGATGTGTCACAATCTTTGCATTATTTTTCAATTTGAGTTTTCTATTTGCTAGTAAGGAAACTACAAAAAGTAAGGATAAAACAACTGCGATGTTCTGTTTTTATTATACACCTGCAAAACATGCGAGAGAGTGCATAATTTTTTAGGTGTCTGAAAATTAAAATTGTAGTTTTAAAGTTGGTTAAGATATAATTATTTGGCTGTTACAGCAGATAACCTGATCTTTTAATTATAAATGATGTAATACCAGCAATCATATTGCCAAACCTATGGAATTAAACTGCTAAAATGTCCCATATTCTACAAAATATACTCTATATATAATAAATTATGTAAAGTATGTTGAAGAATATCCGCCACTGTAACACAGCAGATAAAACAGGTGATACAGGCAGGGTACATGATGAGTTTTGTTAATTTCAAGTGGTAGTTATTGTGCAGTGGAATAAAAATCACCAGGAAATTAAGAACAATGCAGACCAGACAAAAACTCAAAAACATAATGGATAAATACTCTCTAATCTCTCTCTGTGCTCTTGTAAGCACACTGTGCCCAGAGTCACTCATGCACATGTTTCTGCCACTGTGGCTGACTGTAATGTGCCCCTTACCTCCTGCCTGGTTACTGAAGTGAGAGGAAGAACTAAGAAAGTTTAGTTTTGTGCCGAAAGATCATGTGAAAAAAAGTGCAAATAGTATTGATAATAATCAGACAGAACTGATATTTAGACTGAACCAGTTATTTACACTGTTTACACTTTCTAAACACTTTATGTATATAATGAAAACACTTCTAATGCATTCAATTGCTATTCCCTACATACATTTCAACATCTCTGATTCCTGTGAGCCTGAATTCCACACTCTCTGTTTTACCTGAAATGTGTACTGTTTGTTGTGTCTTGTAGACTAGCTGGCTATAAACTCACTATGAACTCCTGTGAAACACTCTCGGGTGCTCTGAAATCAGCAAACTCACCCCTGAAAGAACTGGACCTCAGTGACTCTGACCTGCAGGACTCAGGAGTGAACCTGCTGTCTGCTGGACTGAAGAGTTCAAAGTGTAAACTGGAGATACTCAGGTGAGCTTTCTGTAACTTCATTCCTGAATGTAAAGGGTTAATCTGTAAAGACATACTACACTATACACTCAGAATACCTGCACCATTACTGTTAACAAACTGCTTGTTACACATAACCTGTATCGTCACCTAGCCTGTCCTGCCAGAACTATAGACCTGAATCTATTTTAACCCTAAAATGTTAATATATAACACAGATATAAAGATAAATAGAAAGGAAAAAAAGAAAGAACAGTTTTGAAAAGGCCATGTTTTAAAATGTTATATATCGACATGTTGTCACACCCTGCCATGTCCTGTCATGTCCATGTGCTTCTGTTTATTTGGGTCCTGTGCTCCTCCTGTCTCCGCCCTCTAGTTTGGTCTCTGTTCTAGCTCCCCTAGTCGTTATATACCCGGTGTTTGCCCTTTGTTCTTGTTGGGTGTTTTGTCTCCCTACCGGTCCCTTGCCTCGTTGTGTTTCAATGAAGTTCTCTGTAAGTCTGTTGTTGTATAGCCCTGTTCCCTAGTATAGTCTCCTTGGTTTTTGTTTTATTCTTTCTTTCATTAAATGACTTGCACTTGCATCCTGTCCCCTCGTCCCTCGTAACACATGTCTAAAAAAATGTTTTGTATTTGGGACCTATAAATACGTTATTTTCACTGGTGTCTCAAATAAAATCTGTGGAGCTTTGGAGCTTAACCTGGCATCAAGCACTTCTCACAACACAGTGAAATGACTAAAATTCAATTACTACTTTTTACCATGATATACAGGCAGAAAAGTCGAACTTGGGGAAGTGGAATCTGTTCAAGTGCTCATGTGTTCATACCAGATGGTCAACTACTAAATGCAACTTCACTCCTTTCAGGTGCTTGTTTAAAGATACGCTCACCATTTGGGAAAGAAAGCAAAGAGGTCTAGAGAAGAGCAATTCTGCTTTTCCTCTGCAGTATTAAAAACTTTAATTCAAATCACTGATCTCACAGCTGTACCACATTTGGTGCTTCAAACATGCCAAAGCAAAATGCAACGCAGTGACTGTATTTTAGTCTGACCAGTGATTAATTCATGCCACAGTGAAATCATGGGCCAGTCCCAGCCCAGTGGAGGTCAGGGCTGTAAAACCAGGCAGAAGTAAATGCTTGTAGCAGAAACTTCTTCCAGAGACAATGTACTTTCCCAACAGAGTGAAGGAGGACATAGAAAGATTCTAAATTTGTCTCATTTTGGAGGTCTATAAGTGGAAAGGGAAAAGAAGGAAATAGAATGAGTTGTCCAACAAGCTTTATAAAACATAATTAAACCTTACTTAAATACCTTAGATAATTAACATAGCTAATTAACTTCAGAAGCTTCTGATAGGCTGGATCTGATGCAGCAGTGTTAAGTGAACATAGGGGTAGTATTTATTTATAAGTGATTATTATAGTTAAACAGCAGACTTACCATTTTTCTCGTGTCCATAAAACATAAATCAGTCTAAACGAAAAGCAGTGTCTGACTATATTAGGTTCACATTTATCAGGACTTTTGTGTTGAAGAGCCTGAATATGTGTGGGTTTTGAGTTTAAAATAGCCCAGATCACAGTATGTATTATCTGTTGGTCTGCTCTGGCTTTGTTTTAAAATGATGTTTATTTTTAGTTCTGATAAACATTCCACAATAAACAATAAAAAAAGTCCAAACACACCAGCTCCATGGGTGCAGATGTTTGTATGCTTTCGAGGGGAGCCCTAGCGGATGGTTCTGGGGTCTTGGCAAGAATACACCTTTTGCAGCACTTTACATATCTTTGGATATCCTGTTCCACCCTTGGCCAAAAGCATCTTGGGGGACTTCCGGTGTGACGCGGTATGGAGTAGATGTGTGTTTCGAGCCCTCTGCGGAGCAGGGTTTTCTTTGTAAAGAATTTAATGCACTTTTAGTGATATTTACTCATTTTGTCGGTCTCTGAATTGGTGATTAACAATTTTATCACTGTGCCAAGTTTTATTTGTTACCATGCCTCCAAAGTTGAATAAAACACCAGGACCGTCGCAGTCCCTTCTCCGGCCTGTGGCGCAGGCCTCATCCTCGTCTGCTGGTGACCTCGCTTGCCCGGCGGGGGGAGCTCTTCTCCGGAGGGGTCGCTGGACATATCAGCGATGAGATCCAAAATTTGTTCGAGCGGTGGTCTCAGAGATATGCACGGTAATGGATGAGCATTACTCCAATATTAAGATGGAACTGCTCGACATGAAGTCAGAGCTGATTCGTGATTTTGCAGCATTAAGGACGGACTTTGCTGGTCTGAAATCTACGGTTTCGGACATGGAGCGCTCTCTCTCTACGTGCACGGACGACGTGCTAGCGCTTCAGGCTAAAGTTGAGTCTCTTACTAAAGAAATTAGCAAGTTGGATGTGAAGTGCGAAGACTTGGAGTCTAGATCCCGTCGTCAAAATATCCGCATTGTAGGAATTCCAGAGGGAGAGTTGTTCACCTTCACTACCTCGAAAGTTTCTGAACTTCTGAAAGAAGCATTCGGTTTAGATAAACCTCCGCTGGTGGATCAGGCTCATCGCACGCTGCCGCCCAAGCTGAAATCTGGGGATCCATCGTGGCCCGTCATAGCGTGGCTGCACTACTATGAAGACTGCATGGAGATTCTCAGAAAAGCCAGACATCAACAGCGGGTTACGGTCTCAAACATAAGGATCTCGGTTTTCCCTGATTTCACTGCCAGGGTTGCAAGAGCTCGAGCTGCTTTCAATAGGGTACGTGCACAACTGCGTGGCATGGAAGGAATTCGATACGGCAGTCTTTACCCGGCACGACTTAGAATAACCCATGATGTAAAGCACCACGACTTCACCTGTCCTGAGGAGGCTGGCCGGTTTGTAGCTACGTTTACCAAATGACTTGTTGCACCGGGAAACTGACTTTCTTCTTTTCCCTCTTTCTTCTTGTCTATAGCTGGTGAGCTATATTTTGACCAAAAGGACGAGCTCTAATTTTCTCTACATTGCTTTTCTAATTTCTTATTTAGTCTCTCATCTACGCTTGGTCCCATGCCGAACTTTGATTGGCTCATTTTTATTTTTTTTGTTTATTTACTATTGTTATCATTATTCATTCGCTCACCTTTCAGTGTTCAATACTGTAATTATCGTTACGTTATCGCTGTTATATGTGGGTGCGTATTGTTTCTATATAAGTGCACATGTCGCACATGTTCATTGGTTTCGGAATTCTCCGCTCCGCGGGTTCTACCGTTTGATCCATGCTTTATCGGAAGTACTGTCTATTTGGGTTGGGCTCATACAGGAGCCTATGCAGCCGTCCTCTGGTTCGGGCATGTAGAGGACTTTGCTGGGGTTATTTTCAGTGGGAGTATGTGGGCGGGCGAGGTGCGGTTCGTTTTTCGCGTTTTTTTTTTTTTTGCTTTGTTTTTTATTCTTCCCCCCCTGTCGGCTAATATTTATTTTTCACCTCAAATATTTTAAATGCTTTAAATGACTGATGCCATTTCACCTAATATTGATACTGGAGCTGATGTTAGATTCTTGTGCTGGAATGTTAAAGCGTTGAACAGCCCAATCAAGCGTTCTAGAGTTTTTGCTCACTTGAGGCGACTGAAGGCAGATATTATGTTTTTGCAGGAGACACATCTTAAGACTGGAGAACATTATAGACTAAAATTCTCCAGAATCACTGATATCTTTCACTCTTCTTTTAATTCTAAAACTAGGGGAGTTGCTATTCTGATTAAAAGTGGGGACCAGTTTATCCCTGATAATATTTTTGCCGACATAAATGGTAGATATTTGATTATTCGTGGAACTCTGTTTAATGCTCCAGTGATGTTAGTCAATGTTTACGCTCCCAATTTTGATGATCCAAAATTTATATGTAAGCTACTTGGTTCTATCTCCTCTTTAAACACTCTTCTTTTGATAATGGGGGAGATTTGAATTGTAAAATTGACCCGGTTTAAGATCACTCAAACTCCCGTAAACTACCGCGATCTTTGATGTCCCAATCAATTTCTGAGTTTTTGGCTAAAAACTGTATCGTTGATCTCTGGAGATTTCAGAACCCGCACACTAAAGAATTTTCCTTTTACTCTCATCCGCATCAAACCTATTCCCGTATTGATTATTTTTTTGGGGACAGCTCGTTTATTGCCAAAGTTACTTCCTCCAATTATTATCCAATAATTATCTCAGATCATGCTCCCCTATCAGTAAACATACAATTTTCAAATCGCCATCTTTTTTCAGCTCCCTGGAGACTTAATTCGCTATTATTATCAGATGATACATTTAACACCTATATTTTATCCTCTATAGATGACTTTATTGCCATAAATAAGAATGATACAATTTCATTTTGTCTTCTTTGGGAATCTCTCAAAGCCTATCTACGAGGGCAAATTATTTCTTACACAGCTCATTTAAATATATCACGTAAACTAAAGCTACAAGAATTAATGACAAAAAAATGCAGACATTGGTTAATCCATCGCCTGCACTGCTGAAACGCCGATTGGAGCTACAAGCTGGAGCTACAAAATACCACAGCTGTTGCTGAGCAGCAACTGATGCGTACATGCAGTAACCATTATGAGCATGGTGATAAACCATCTAGACTTCTATCCCATCAATTAAAAAGACAATCTGCATCACGTTTAATTTCTCAAATTAAAGACCACATGGGAGTATTGTGCTCTGATCCACTATCTATTAACGCTGCTTTTAAATCTTTTTATTCGAGGCTGTATCAATCTGAATCAAATTCAGATGATACTGAGGTGTCTCAGTTTTTTGACGAATTAACTTTTCCCTCTGTAAACCCCACTACCATAAAATAACTTGATGCACCACTACATTTAGAAGAAATTGTTGCTTCAATCGCTGCCATGCAAACCAATAAAGCACCTGGCCCAGACGGATTCCTGGTTGATTTTTAAAAAAAAATTAGTAATAAGCTGGCCCCGCTTCTCCTAGCAGTGTATAACAAATCCATGTTGTCTGGGACTCTGCCCCCTACTCTTACAGAAGCATCCATTTTTGTTCTCTTAAATAAGGATAAGGACCCTACTTCTTGTGCTTCATATAGACCTATATCTCTCCTGAATGTAGATGTGAAAATCCTGGCAAAAACTTTGCGGCTGGAACATGCCCTCCCAGATATAATTCCACAGGAACAAAATGGTTTTGTTAAAGGGCGTCATCTTTTTTTCAATGTTCGTACTCTTCTAAATGTAATCTATACAAAAGACTCTTCCTCTGCCCTTTGCCAATTTCCTCAGAAATTGTAGTGTCACTAGATGCAGAGAAGGCATTTGATCGAGTTGAATGGAATAATGGATTTGGGGGATAAATTTATATCTTGGATAAAATTGTTATATGCCTCCCCCCGTGCTAGTGTCCACACTAATGGTGTCCGTTCTGACTATTATGTGCTATCACGTGGGGATAGACAAGGATGCTCTTTGTCTCCTTTATTGTTTGATATTGCTATAGAAACTTTGTCGATCGCCCTGAAGTCTCTTCCATCTTTTCAGGGAATTTCCCGCTTGGGTATTGAACTAAAATTATCATTATACGCTGTTGATTTGTTGTTGTACGTGACTGATCCAGCGAGTTCCCTTCCTCCAATTCTATCACTTTTGAAGAGGTTTGGCTTGTTTTAGGCTATAAAGTGAATGTACAGAAAAGCGAATACTTCCCAGTGAATTCACCTGCACTTAATCAGTCTGTAATTCCCTTTCGGGTTGCTTCAACTGGGTTCAAATACCTAGGGATCCATGTATTTCGTACCTTGCCTTCTCTTTTTTTTAATTAGTAAATTAAAACAAGACTTACAGAGATGGAAATCTCTTCATCTATCATTGATTGATAGAATAAATGTTATAACAATTAATGTCATGCCCAAATTTCTTTTTTTGTTTCCAACTATTCCATTATTTTTGCCAAAAAGTTCTTTAAGAATTTGGATTAGCTTATTACTTCTTTTATATGGGACGGGAAGGTTCCTAGAGTGAGAAAATCACTACTCCAAAGATTTAAATCTGATGGGGGTCTGGCCATCCCTAATTTTTTGTTCTACTATTGGTCAGCACACATCCAAAAGGCCATATGTTGGCTTCAAGCTCCAGATTTGCTGTGGTATAGATTAGAGACCCGTTCTTGCTCTCCGCTCGCACTCCTTGCTTCTTCTTTACCACTCAACCTGCATTGACAGACACAGCTTTTAATATATGGCAGGAGAGAGGTATCAGATTTATTTGGGACCTTTATAAGGATGGTACTTTTTGTAGTTTTGCCCAACTACACACAGATTTTAATTTGCCTTCACCTCATTTGTTTCGATCTTAGACACTGTATCTCTTCCCTTTTTCCAAACTATTCTTGTCTTTCTCTCACACAATCATGGGAAGACCTTTTGACCTGGGACCCTTTTCAGAAATCTACTATATCTAAGATTTTCTCGTATATCATGGACTTAGACCAGCACGCTCTTACAAAAAATAAAAGTGAGTGGGAACAAGAACTGGGTACTGTTTTTACAGAGCATTGGTGGGACAAAGCCATAAACAAAATACGTTCAAGTTCTTTCTGTGCAAGACTTTAGCTGATTCAATTTAAGGTACTGCATAGAGTTCATTTATCTAAGTCTCAGCTCTCTAAATTCTTCCCAAATGCTGTCATTGATGTGTGTAATTTAAGTCACATGTTCTTTTTTTTGTCCCTCCTTATCTAAATATTGGTTCGAATATTTTGAAATTATGACAAAGGTTTTGGGCACCAACATTATTAAGAACCCTTTAATCGCAATATTTGGCTTTTCTACTGATCCACCCTTCCTTAAAAGAACCCAATCAGATGTACTGGCATTTACATCTCTGCTAGCAAGACGTCGTATATTGCTATTATGGAAGTCTTCAAAATCCCCTTCTATTTTAAGGTGTCTCTAAGATGTATACAATTTCTTACTATGGATAAGATAAGATCTACTTTGAAAGGCAATACTGCCGCATTTTATTCCAAATGGGATCCATTTCAGTTATTTTAATTTACTCCAAACCATGCCAGCCAACTGAGGGGAATTTTTGATTTTTATTTTATTTATTAATGAATTTATTTACTTTTTAATTTAGTGATTTGTTTATTTATTGACTTACTCTCCCCCTCCCCCTTTAAATCTAACTTAGTTTCTCATCATATCTGTGCAATGTTCATTTTAAGAAGAGGGGTGATGTTACATGTATGTATATGTGACTATATGTGTATAGGTGTAGGTTTAGATTATAGTTTTTATGTTTGTATATGTGTATATATGAGTAATGTGTACGTATGTATGTATGTATGTATGTATCCTTTCCTTTTCTCTGTATGTACGTATGCATATAGATTCCCCTGTGTATATGTAGCTGGGGGTGTGGGGTTACGAATAGTTTATCTTTATTTAGTTGGTTATTTATTTACTTCTTTTTTTGTGCATGTGTTTAGTTTTGGGGGGAAAAATGTGAGGGACTACTTGGATATGTTAAATTACTGGATGTAACTGTGCCTTTACTCCTCAATAAAAAATTATATATAAAAAAATGCGTCTTGGATTCCATCTTCGCTGACACCTTTGGCTTGGGATAGGAGATTGCTGTACTCCTCATTAAGAAGTCTGTGACCTACAGTCTTGGCAAAAGGGTCCCGACTGAGTGCGTCAGCTACAACGTTTTGACCACCTGGAATGTGCTTTATGTCAAAGGTGTAAGGGGCCAACTTGGCAACCCAACATTGCTCACACGCAAGTTTTGGTTTTGTCATTATGTAAGTCAACAGGTTGTTATCTGTCCATACAGAAAACACATGTCCCTTAAGCCAGTGGCTAAATTTGACACAGATACTCCATTTCAAAGCTAGGAATTCCAAGCGATGAGCGGGGTAACTTTTCTGTGAAACACTGAGGTTTTTACTGGCGAAGGCGATGGGTCTTGCCTTAGTCTCACCCAGAGGTATTTGTGAGAGAACGGCACCCAACCCGTCCAAGGAGGCATCAACGGCTAAAATTAGAGGTCTATATGCAGGCCAAGCGGTGTGGTGAATGCTGTATACTTTTTGTCTTCCTCTTGCATTGGAATGTTATAGAAACTAGGTGTTAAGTCCATAGTGCTCAAATAGGTGTTGCCACCTAAAGCCGCCAAACAATCTGACTGGTGGGGCAGAGGATGTGCATTCTTCAGAGTACGAGCATTAAGCCATCTGAAATCAGTGCATATTCTCAAAGAGCCATCTTTTTTTTAAACCATTACCAGTGGAGATGCATATTTACTGATAGATTTCCGTATTATTCCTTGTTCCTCCATTTCTGTTAAGACCTGTCGCAATTTCTGGTAATGAGCAGGGGAACCCTTCTGTATGGAAGGCGTGGTAATTAAGGAGAAGCTGGGAGAAGTTCTGCATGGTAGTACTGCTGACTTGGCAGGATTCTATATCAATATCCTTTAGGCCCGCCTCCTCAAGTCTCTTTTTCACATCTCCAGAGCCTGTAACAGCAACCAGTTCCAATGGGGTACTTTCAGCTGAACTGGTGTTCTGAAACAATGCGAAACAAATGCAACAAAACAATGTCTTCGGTGGTCAAATATGGTGAAACATCTGCCAATTTGCAGTTTCTTCTCAAAGTGACTGGCTTGTCAGAAAGGTTAACAACTTTCATTGGAACCCAATGGTCTCCCAACATGGATGTAATAATGCGACCAACCATGATGTTTCGAGGCATTGACTTTGATGAAGTAGGCTCAACAACGACTGTACTTCCAAGAGAAATAGGGACATCTGCAGGCAGCTTACCAAACACGAGGTGTTCCTGTTTAGCAAGGAGAGTGACAGCTTGTGTCAGTTTAACTTTACCAATATTGGTGGGTGTTTCCTTCTCCCGCCATCTGGACAAACCGGTCATCATGTCAAGAAAATGCAGCATCACTACATGACTGGTCAGTATTCTGGGAAACCAACCTCCAATAATCGTCATTTCTCTTCAGATGCTGCAAAATGAACTTTATTAAGTTAGAGCCAAGAATTAGGTCATCCTTCTGCCCAGGAACTACAAGAACTGGAACTATACAGCTCAAACCATAAACTTTGAGTTCCATTTCATAAACACATTTTGGGCGGGTTTGATGACCACCGCAGCCAACAAGGATAATCTGTTCATCCAGCTGTTGATCTTTGGAAATCACTTTTTCATTGAGCATCTTTTGTTCTTTCTCCTCACTTAGCGTACACGCCATTGAACCAGAATCAATCATTCCCTTCACATGGAACACTTCATTTATAATGACAGAAGCATAGAAAAGCTAAATGGTTCTACTCTTTGAGAATTCTGCACAACCACTTGGACGCCATCAGACACTGATGTGCACATGTTCACATACTGTTGCTCCAGGGCATCTCCATCAATTCCGTTGAGGGTTTGATCATCTCCGCCTACATGTCCCCTCTCCATATGTAGGCTTATTCGTTTAATGGCTGTTGTCTCACAGACGTTTGCATGTTAGAGTCAAAAGTTCCTGATCTGCGTTTTCTGCAGTCCTTTTTCCAGTGTCCTGGTTGAAAACATGCCAAACACAGTCCATCGCGTCTACAATGCATGGTAGTAGAATGTTCCATCTCCCTACAGACCCTACATGGCTTGCGAAGAGACTTACGCTGAGGAGTGGAGTATGACGCATTGGTTGTGAGTTGGTTGTTCTGTTTTATAAAACGATCAAGGAGACCAATAAGAGTTTGAACACTGTCATTTCCAGAAGGAACAGTAACTGCAATTGTTGTCTCCGTCTGCTTTGGAGTGCCTACTACGCTACATGACATTTCGGAGTGGCCTACAACTGATGTCTGTGAGTTCATAGTTACAGATCTGCCCATAGCTGTGCTTCCTTGCTTGGCTAGTAACTGTTGTGCCCTGCACTCAGCCTGGTTAACATCAAGCCGTTCTTGAATTTCACTGGCTGTCCACTTATCAGCTGATTTGAATTTCAAAATGGCAGATAAAGTGGGGTCAGGGCAATGCTTTACAAACATCATGATCACCTCTTTACCAGATTCTTCAAGCTTCCGCCCCTGCCTCTTCAAACACTCATCAGCAATATCAACAGCTTTGTGCAGACGAATCCAGTAGTCCATGGTATTTTCTCCAGCTACAGGTAATGTATTATGGAAGTCAGCGAGAGGCATTGTTGAATAGGCTTACTCACTGAAATGCTGCTTCAATACGTCAAGGATCACGTTTGGGTTCTTACTGGGTTTTAGGATTGAATTGCTGTGAAGGGTGATTTTAATCACATCTTATGTGATCACATTTTTAATCACATAGCTTTCCCTGCCAACCTTGACAAAATTTCCTGAACTGATAATTTATCAGACCCATCCCCATGAAAGCTAGGTGGTTCTTTACATCTGCCTGGACTACCAGTTTTTACTCCTGCATATGTGAGTCTGCTGAAGAATGGTCTAAATGTGCACTCCTAGTATTCACCCTTTTTGTAACTGAGCTGTGATAGACTGGCATATTTGTTGAGCTAGTTGAGTGATGAGGTTACCCAAATCTAGAGAGGTCATGTTTGAGGTTAGCAGGTATACGAGTAGAGCTACACACAGGAGAATCAAATACCCCCTGAGCTCTTGCATTGCCTAAACCAAGTTCTACATCATTAAAATGCACATCGTTCTCATCTTCCAACACATAGGTACATGACATGTTTACACACAATGTGTCAAATCTTACTGAGAAAAAAAAAACTCTTGAATCCCTCTTTTTTCAGTCTGTGAAAATGAAAAGGCAAAGGAAAAAAAAAAATCAAACCAGTCTCTGTGATGACGAACGAAGCATGCAACACCCCCCAGTGGTCACACTGGCATTGATCACTCTGAAAGATCCGGGTCACGGCACCAATATAACCATTCCACTCCGCGCAGGCGCAATTTGGCACCCGGTTACCAGTACTCTGCGTTGTGTTGTGCGAAGGAAGAACAACGGGAGCCTCGATATGGTACCATAGGGGATGAGTCATTTATTGGTGGCAGTCTGGATGTGCAAAAAAACCCCACAATGAGAATAAGCATCGGCCTCGTGTCTGCCCGTAACGGCACTCACAGCAGACTGTGTATAAACCTTTCCGTAAGGAAAGTCCAAGTAATTTTATACACAATTATAACTTAAAAAAAACATAACAGTTACCACCAAAATATATCAAACAACATTGACAACAATTAGGTATTCAAATTAGCTTCCTGCAGTGTACCATTTTTTATGAATAATTTTTATACAGAACAGTTTAACATAAAAATAAACAGACATGAAAACTATATACAAAAGAAGCTTCTGCTTGCTTACGCTTACGTATACTTCTCCCTGCCCGCGTCTCTGACTTTCCCTCATACTCCCTGTGCACCGCCAGGACTACAGATCGGTCTCTTTATCCAGAAGAGAGGGAACAAGTCTTGCCCCTAGCAGTCACCATTGGCTGCCAGGTCCACACCAGAGTTTGTGATAGGTAGACTTCGCCTGTGCATCACACCTCATTCAGTCACCAAACATGGGTAGTTCAGACGTCACACGTGCACAAAACACACTGCAACCACAACAGAAAGAGCAAAACAAATCCTCCACCTGCATTGTGTTAAGGAGGCAGAGCATCAGACCCTCACTACCGTAGATATACTATATGGACCCATTTCTATCCATATACTCAATGTGACTTAATTACTGAGCAATATTTGCTGCTATCATCAGTATTTAGGTGACTGGCAAGATCATCAGTATCTGTGTAGCTGGTAATGTAACCGATCAATATCATTCAGTGACCACGCAATATATATCTTTGTATTTTTTTACCTAACAATAGAAATTTATTTAATTTCTTATTTTGTATTCTGTTAATCTACACTTTAGTCTACTGTATCTATTGTGCTGCTCCTCTGCTGTAACAATGCTAATTTCCTCATGTGGGATAATGAAAGGTTGTCTTATCTTTGAAGGACGAGTGGAGCTAAATTTTCTCTCTCTCAGATGAAAGGTTTAAATCACTAAAGGAGACAGTTTTAGTGGTCTACCAGGTTCTGTACAGGTCACCCCATTTACTCTCTACCTTATTATACATTTCTGAACTCTATGTTTACCGGTTCCTCATGTAGGTGAATTATCTTATATCTAATCCCAAAAGAGGCACTAACCAAACTGTATATTTTTCCTTTCTTTTTTTTTATGAGTATGTATGTATATTATAACACTGCCGTTTCATTCCTAACACTACACACTTTACTAGGCCTGAACACTTAAAATGGGTCAGCTATGTCAGTGTGTTTATGTGTAATTCACAGAATTAGCTGGTTTTGAACAATGGTAGGTTTTTTTGCTCAATGTAAAATCCACATGTCTCCTTCTCCCCCTCTTTCTCCTCCTCTCTGCAGGTTATCTTATTGTATGATTACAGAGGAAGGCTGTTCTTATCTGGCTTCAGCTCTGACTGAAAACCCCTCATACCTGAAAGAACTGGACCTGTCCTACAACCACCCAGGAGATACAGGAGTGATGCTGCTCTCTGCTAAACTGGAGGATCCACACTGCAGACTGGACACACTCAGGTACAGACAGCTTTGTGTGTGTGTGTGTGTGTGTGTGTGTGTGTGTTGGAGTCAGTTATTAAACTACTGAATGTACCTGGAAGTGAATGTCTAACAGTGAGGTTAAACAGATTTTTTAATTTCTATAATCATAGGTTAGCTTTCGTGCTGCCTTACAAAATTCATCCTCCACTTTTGCTTTGTATGTCAGACATCATGCTGTACACTGACCGATACAAAGGCTCTTGCTCTTATAATGAAATTAGCACACTGGAAATAAGGGGTGAATATGTATCCCACATCTTGCTACCGGAGGAGGTCCACCAAAGAGCCATCAACTCCATAAAAATCTGAAAAGTGGCCAGATGAAAATGGTGAATGTGGGCCAGATTTGGACTAGAACTTGCAGTCTGAGAAATTGGCGTCTCTTGGGGACGTCATGGTGCAGAGACTTCAGTACCTTACACCAGACTTAAACTCCATAAACTTTAACTTTAACTTTAACTTTTGTGTTAGACATAACGGCTGTTTGCTGTGAAGGAAAAATGGACCAAAGACGTTTGTTTTATTCTAATTCTATTATTTTAGAAACTGAATTACAGATATTTATATTTATTCGTCTACAGCTACGATTATTTTTATTTAAAGATAAGAACAGTCACTTAACATGCCTGCCGATAAACAAGGAATCATTATTTCAGCGCGGGTAATAATACCCTATAAATAGTTTAAATATGGACTAATCTGGTTTTATTTAGCAGTTCATTATTTATTAGAGATGAAAGACGAAGGGTCGCCCTTCTGAAGAAGCTGTTAGAGGTGAGATTAAAAAGACTATAAGCTATAAGCGCTAATGTTTAGCATAACTATGCGCTGCTGCCCGGCGTTGTATCCTGTAATTAAATCAGGCTCCAGTTCAAATCGTTCATAATACGCCTCTTTTAGTTCAGAAATATGTTCCTGTGACTCTGGGACTTTCTAAATGAGGACCGTCAGATCTGAAACGGATGCAAACTGATTTACTGATTACTAGATGTACATAGAGAATAAACCACGAACGAATAGTCGAATCGATGGCTGGGACGGGCGAATACGGGACTAAATTCTGAGTCGGGTACAGCCCTAATAACAACCTCGGTGTGTTGTCCTGTAGATGAGCTGCTGTTTGTTTCCTCATTTTTAGGTTTCTTCCCCTTTGTGGGCGCAGCTTTGGGTGTGCCGAGGGGTGTCTCAGGACAGTCTTGCTGTGTGATGGGCAGGTTTTGAGTGCTGCTAGGCTGTGGGGTACTGGGAGGGGACGGGGGCTATATGGGGGGTGTTCAGCTGGAGGGGGTCTCTGTTTGTGTTTGTAGGTCTGTTGTTGTTGTTCGTGTGCAGCTCATCTTTTAGACGTGTGATCTCTCTCTTCAGGTCTTGTTTTATTTGTTCCAATTTTGTTCTAGAGTTCACCTTAACAATTGTGAGTTCAGTGTTCAGTGGTTCGTTCTCCTGTGTTTGGGTCTGTATGTCTCCTTTCAGCTCCTGAAAAGAATCCTCAGAAATGTGTATCTGACGGCCTTTGCAGATCCCTGGTTTAGTGGTGAGTGAAGTGTGTACATGTAGCCGTATGCCATGCTGCACTGCGCTTTGTGTAGAACAGCAGGGTAATGATGGTGCTCCTGCCTCTGATCACACTGCAGTCTCTGTACAGAGTCTCAGGGTTCTCTCTCTGGGTTCTCTGTTTGTACTGCTGTCTGCTGCTCTCTGACTGGATCTCTGTGCGGAACTATAAGGTGCGAAGAGCGGAGCTGCTGCCATTTTAATACAGTATAGCAGGTTTTTGAGAAATGCCAGCAGCTCAGGCAGCCAATCAGAGGAGGATCCCAGTAACTGCTGCAGCGCACTTAGCATACTTAGCACTTAGCGCTTAGCATACATAGCATTTAGCACATTTAGCGCTTAGCATACTTAGCACTTAGTACTTAGTATGTTTAGTAATGTTCTAGTAAGTGTTCTGCCTCTTCTCCTTTGTATGTTCTCGGGTTCTGAGCAGCACTGAGCTTTGATCTGGAGAACCCTCACTGTTTACTGTAGGGAGGGTTTTTACCCCTGAGCTGAGGCAGAGTGCTGGTGGCTGTGTGCGGGTTCAGACTCCAGTCTTTGCTCTGTTCCTGATTTCTGTCTCTCAGTTTTCTCTCCTCCGTTTCCTCCTAAAGCTTCTTTGTGTTTATTTAGGGTGACCATACGTCCTCTTTTTTCTGACATGTCCTCTTTTTGGGACCTACAAAAATGATCCGGCCGTGATTTTTAAATTGCCAAAAATGTCCGGGATTCGCCATTCGTGTGGGGTTTTGCATTGATTGGACGTTTCTCTTTATGTCCCGCCTTCTTGCATGCCAGGATTGGTCGGCCGTATACAC
>JAMWET010000345.1:0-60000 GCA_024036415.1 Prochilodus magdalenae | reverse complement strand
GGTGTTGAGACTAAATGATAGTGAGTGTTTTGTTGTTACTGAACTTGAACTGTTTTCTGTCCATCATAAACCCTCATTGTATTTATCCTCCTTGATGTATTTCCTTCACCACTGGGCTCGGTGGTGAAGGTGGCGGAGAGGAGGACACTGCACAAACTGCTGTCTATTATGGATGATGATGGGTACCCACTGCACACCACCATCATGGACAGAAGGAACAAGTTCAGTGGCATGCTGCTGTCATAGAGCTGCTCCACGGACAGACTTATGAGATACTTTGTCCCGAGAGCCATCAGGCTCTTCAACTCTTCCCAGCGGGGCCGGAAGAGGGAAGAAGACTGCTGAGGACTAAATTCTCTTTTCAATCATAGGCTTATTTATTCTGCACCTATTACACTTTACTGTATATACTGTACATCTTTAACTTCTGGACACTCCACTTTAGTTAAATACCAATATATGCGCATGTTTATTATGTTAATTCAGTCATTTATCTGCTGATAACTGCATCCCTTTTCTATAGTCTACAGTGATATTGGTATTTTTATATATATTTCCTTGCGAAGTGAGATATTTATACATTTATATTTACATATTCATCGATAGGGACTCGTACTATGTATAGTTTATAGTTTATACTTAACAGTTAATAACACTGCTGCTGGTACCTGCCCGTTTAGGTTTTTCATACTGCACAATGCTGTTTTATGTTTTTAATTTGTATTTGTATCTGTGCTATTTTTTGTGAAACCGCTACTGGCTGCTAAATTTCCATCCATCCATCCATCCATCCATCCATCCATCCATCCATCCATCCATCCATCCATCCATCCATCTATCTTTCTTTCTTTCTTTAAGCTGCTTTCAACAAAAGTTACCTAGAAGACACATGCTAAATTAGAGGAGAACTACTAGTCAAGTAAACTGATACATCACTGTTATTATTAATTAATATAACAAACTATTATTATTATACTGTACTGGAGTCAGGAATGGACTTTTCTGAGTCACAGTCTGAATAGGACAATATGTCTGTGACTACTTATTATTATTATTATTATTATTATTATTATTATTATTATTACTATTATGATGTTCTATTTTTTTATTAAATTATGAACTTTAAAGAATATATTAGAATTCTTAAAATAATATTTATTTAAATATTTTAATATTATATATGAATATAATATTTAAAATAATTATTAAATGTTTATATTATATCTTATTATATATTATATTTCTATGATGGACTGCGTGCCTCTCCAGGGTGATTCTTTCTTTACTTCCGCTTAGTGAGCTGCAATAGGTTCCAGCAACGACCCCCTTCCCCTTCCGCGACCCAGAAGGATAAGCGGTTCAGAGGATGAATGAATTGATAAATATATTATATTTTATTAATAGTAATAGTCTTAGTGTATTACCCACAGTAACCTTGGAAACAGTGGTGCCAGCTCTCTTCAGGTCATTGGCCAGCTCCTCCTATGTAGTTCTGGGCTGATTCCTCACCTTTCTTAGGATCATTGATACGCCACAAGGTGAGATCTTTTGTGGAGCCCCAGTCTGAGGGAGATTGACAGTCATGTTTAGCTTCTTCCATTTTCTAATAATTGCTCCAACAGTTGATCTGTTTTGCCCCGTAGCTCTTTCCAGCCTTGTGGAGGTCAACAGTTTTGTCTCTGGTGTCTTTGGACAGCTCTTTGGTCTTAGCCATGTTAGTAGTTGGAGTCTTACTGATTGTGTGGGATGGACAGGTGTCTTTATGCAGCTAACACCCTCAAACAGGTGCTTCTAATTTAGAATAATAAGTGGAGTGGAGATGGAGTTTTTAGAGGCGGACTAACAGGTCTTTGAGGGCCAGAATATTTGCTGATTGGCAGGGGTTCAAATACTTATTTACAGCAGTAACACACAAATAAATGATAAAAAAATCATACATAGTGATTTCCAGGTTTTATTTTTTAGATTATGTCTCTCATAGTGAACATGCACCTAAGATGAAAGTTTCAGACCCCTCTATGATTTCTAAGTGGGAGAAATTGCAAAGTCCCAGGGTGTTCAAATACTTATTTTCCTCACTGTATATGCATATATAATAGTATGTTTCAAGCCTACTTAAGTATTCTTAATATAGTTCGTATTTTTTGCACAGTTAAGTACACAAAACACAGTTAACCTGTGTGCTTTTGCTCTATTAAAGTTTGATAAGTACAAATAGATGTTCAATTTTAATAGTCTGTAAGTACACTGATCATTAGTGCAGATGCAGGTACACTTTAGTGCACTGTAGTATATTAAAGTTTAGTTTACAGGAGTGGGCGGAGCTCTTCTTACATGTTACCCTACCACAGCCGTCTCTCCTGCTGAACTGATCAGCTGTATTGTCTGTATTAGAATGGGGAATGTATCATGTGTATATGTGTATGAGATTTTAGAGGTTTCACACTTCTTACACTAGAGGGAGACATACACTGGGAGTCAGGAGAAACAGGTAAGGTGGTGAACCAGGAAGTGAGACAAAACTGAAAGTAAGTTTAAGTTGAAGACACTATCAGAGGATCAGAGGAGATTCCAGAGGTAGAGGATTTGAGACGGTAGGCTTTAGGATCATTAGTAATCTGGTTGTGTTGTAGACTATCTAGTAGGTTAACAGGTAAAGTTTTGTGTTAGTGTTGATTAAACTAATACAGTAGTTACTGCGAGGGTGGAGTTTGGGTGGTGCAAGCAGTGCTCAGCTGTGAGCTTCTCGGCTAATGAGGCTAATTTACCAGCTAATGTTATTGTATTAGAAGGGTTTTTCTGATCAGCTGCAGATTCACTGACAACATGGAGAACTGTCTCTCTGTAGACTGAAGGGCAGTGTAGGAATGTATGGGGGTGGAACATATATGGGTGGAACCTATGGGAGCGGACTATATGGTGTAGAACCGCTCTGGCTATGTGGTGTTAGTGTTGGTGTGTGTTGTTATGGGTTAAGAAAGCACTGTGACTGTCCAGCAGCATTTATAGCAGTTATAACAGCCACTGCAGTATAACCCAGTCGTCATGTGGGCTTTCCAGTTTCTAAGTCTGTCAGAGTTTCCTGCATGGTTACTATTATGGTAACTGAGCTCCAAAAACTGAAACCTCTGTTTGCTGGAAATCCTGGAGTTAACACGATATTCCGCACTGTCCCGCATATTAACAATAAAAATATCCTAAGGATATAAGTACGATGCACACCAGACATGTGTAGAAGCAAAAACACAAATAAATAAAGGTAGAAAACTCTAGAAAAGCACACAATACAGACGAAGCTGCTGGAACAGGCAGCCACTCGCGTCAGTGCCAGAAGTAGGCATTTTATTTGATCAGTGAAAGTGTAACTGAGTTTATGGAACTGAGTAACTAGTAAATCCCCACCTGTGTGTTAATACATTTGAAACACAACACCAACCATTACCACGTTTACACCCTGCCTGGACTCAGTACACAGTGGGAGCTGATGAGTTCCATCCTAATGAATTATTAGTTATTACTAATGAAACCTATAAAGTCGTAGAGGAAGTGATGGTGCTGCAGTTTTAACCTCTGATTAAAAACGTATATAGATGTATTAGGTATTGGCTGATGTTGTAGTTATAGCAAGTTGATTATAAACCATATTTCAGTTTCCTGGTCCTGCTTTAAATATGAATCTCTTTACAGGGAGCAGAGATCAGTGTGTCCAGTGTTCTGCCGTGTCCCACCTGTAAAGAGTGAAAACCTCATGATGGATTCTGATCACTCCAGCAGTAGAGAAGGAACCTCTGACTCAAAGTGAGTTACTTTTTGATAGTATCTATTTGTAATTTTCTGTGTGTGTCAGTAATGAGATAAGCTGTTTTGATCTGGTCAGATGTAAATAAAACATTTAGCTTTTTCCTGTATTGGGACACTTCTCCACTTCTTACTACCAGTGATGATATTTTTACCTGTATGATCACCTGATGTATCTGGTGTGTCTAATTCTATTAAGATGATGAGGGATTGTAGGTTGTAAAGTGATGTAAGGAAAAAAGAAGACTTTTAAGTTTTTACTTTCAGTCATAATGAGTATGTGTGTTTGTGTCCTTGTCTCTCTATCTGTCCATATGTTTTGTGGGTCATTGTTTACTTGCATGTTAACCAGATGTACCTGATGTGTCCGGTGATACTGATTTGATGGCTGGTGTAAAGCAAAATGGGACAAACAGGATTTTTAAAATCCATAATGTGAAATTTTAATATTTTCTGTTTCGTTTGAGGATATTTCCAAATGTGGTTCTGAAACCAATAAGTGTCTGAAATGTGACAGTGTTTCTCAGTCTGTACAATTTAAGTCAGTCCAGCTCCACATTTGACATAATTTAATATTGCCAAGACCTCATAAGCGTTTGGGCTGATGTTTGTACGAGGCGCTTATTGTAGCTTATTTGTGATTAAAGAGATTAGGAAAGAAGTTTCTGAACCCAGTCACAGGAGAACAATTCTGTCATGTCAAAGAAAAGTTTAAAGTGTGAAAAATTAGTCTATAGAAACAAAGAATGAAATCAAAAGGACCAGCGCTGAATGCTGTGCTCTTTTACAGCTCAAACGCAGTGTCTGTTACAAGCGCAACTGTCAGCATTTGTAACTCTGTGATTGCTCCTGTGATGCTGCTGAAGAAGAAACTAAAACCTCTGGTTTATGTATGTGGGTGTCTTACTTCACAGATGGGTTAAATGCAGTACACAGATTCCTCTTTGTATAAGTACAAATGGCAAATGGTTCTAAATTTTAAAAAATGAATGTGCTGAGAAAATCAGATTTGGGCCTCTTTTTCCTGCTGTGTGAACGTAGAGAAATGGTACTCCTTTTTTGCACTTTAACCACACTTCTGCTTCTTTCTGATACTTTGTTTACTCCAGTGAGCATCTGATGTAAGTAGTATGTCTGGCTCTCCTGAGGCCGTGAGATATAAGGCTGATATGAAATGACAGGAGGAGAAAAGATTTAATTTCTGCTTACCATCATTTATATAGATATAAATGCCTATAATAAGATAAACAATGAATACAGAGAGTATAGTCAAACATACAGTGTGTTAATAGTGTTAAATTCAGTAGATAATGTATTGGGGGACTATCCACAAAAGAATTACTCCAAAAAACTTTTACCAGCCTGAATAAAGATCAAGCCCAGTCTTAACCAGTGATCTCCAAAGATGTGTTTTTGTACTTTCCATCTATTAACAGTTGTCTAGTGCAACTGTCTTCTAATTCTCATATTAAACTCTTTATCTTGTGTCTCCATATCACATTTCCAGACTACAGACATACAGAGCAAAATCTCCAGAGCCCAGCTGTGTGTCTATGAAGAGCAGCAACTCAATGCATCACCCTTTTAATTTCAGTAATGAAAGATCCAGTACTGATCTGAGGTGAGACACTAACACAACATGGTAGTGAATTTCTAGTATGTACCTAATGTATCTAGTGTGTACCTGATGTATCTAGTGTGTCTGGTTCGTCTAAGATGGTGACAGGATTGTAGGTTGTGAAGTGATGTGCTTTTAATTGTTACTTCCAATCATGATAAGAATGTGTGTTTGTGTGTCTTTGTCTCTCCATCAGTCTGTATATTTTATGGGCCATTGTTTACTTTCATGACCACCTGTACCTAATGTGACTAGTGTTACTGATGTAATGACTTGATTGTAGAGCTGTTGTGGAACAAAATTGTGATGGACAGGGTTTTTTGGTCATATTGTGAAATTATAATGATATATTCAGTTCTGTTTTAGGACACTTCCATATGTGGTACTAAAATTCATGTATGTGATATGTGACAGTTTGTCTCAGTCTGAACAGCCTGACCAGAATATAACTTTTATGTCAGTCCAGCTCCACATTTAACATGATTTCATATTGCCAAGACCTCATAAGCATTTGGACTGTTGTATGTACACAAACAAAATTATGAGGCAGCTGATACGTGCTTCAAGAGATTAGGAAAGAAGTTCCTGAACACAACCATAGGAAGATGAGTCTGTCATGTCAAAGAAAAGTTCAAAGTGTGAAAGAAAAGTCTAAAGAAACAAAGAATGAGATCAAAGTGATCAAGCCCAGCTAATAGCATTTGTATCTCTGTGATTGCTCCTGTGATGCTGCTAAAGAAGAAACTGAAACCTCAGGTTTATGTATGTGAGTATCTCACTACACGGATGGGTTAAATGCAGTAGGCAAATGGTTCTAAATTGTAAAAGGATGTGGTGAGAAAATCAGATTTAGGCCTCTTTTTCCTGCTGTGTGAACGTAGAATAATGGTACTAGGTTTCAGCAGAATTTAGGAATGTGTCTGGTTCTCTTGAGGCCGTGAGATATAAGGCTGATATGAAATTACATGAACAGAAAAGATTTAATTCCTGCTTACTATCAGTCATAGTCAGAAGTGTGTGTATGTAGCTATATACATCTGTAATAAGATAAACAATGAATACTTACAGACAGAGAGTGTAGTTCAAACATACAATGTGTTAATAGAATTAAACTCAGTAGATAATGTATTGGGGACTATCCACACAACAATGATACAAAAACCCTTTATCAGCCTGAATAATGATCAACCCCAGTCTCAATCAGTGATCTCCTAAGATGTGTTTTTAACTCTCCATCTATTATCAGTTATCTGATGTAGCTGTGTCCTAATACTCATATTAAACATCTTGTTTCTCCACATCACTTTTCCAGACTGCAGACATGTAGAGCAGAACCTCCAGAGCCCAGCTGTTTGTCTATGAAGAGCAGCAACTCAATGCATCACCCTTTTAATTTCAGTAAAGAAAGATGCAGTACTGAGCTGAGGTGAGACACTAACACAACATGGTAGTGAGTTTCTAGTATGTACAGTGCGGCGAAAAAGTATTTAGTCAACCACTGATTGTGCAATTTCTCCTACTTAGAGAGATGAGAGAGAACTATCATGTTCATCATAGGTACACTTCAACTTTGAGAGACAAAATGGAAAAAAAAATCCAGGAAATCACATTGTAGGATTTTTAAAGAATTTATTTGTAAATTATGGTGGAAAGTAAGTATTTAGTTACCCACAAACAAGCAAGATTTCTGGCTCTCACAGACCTGTAACTTCTTCTTTAAGAAGTTTTTCTGTCCTCCACTCGTTTCTGTTATAAATGGCACCTGTATGACCTTGTTACCTGTATACTAGACACCTGTCCACAGCCTCAAACAGTCAGACTCCAAACTCAACCATGGCCAAGACCAAAGAGCTGTCGAAAGACACCAGGAAGAAAACTGTAGACCTGCACCAGGCTGGGAAGAGTGAATCTACAATAGGCTGCAGGTTGGTGTGAATAAATAAAACTGTGGGAGCAATTGTAAGAAAATGGAAGACATACAAGACCATTGATAATCTTCCTCGCTCTGGGGCCCCACGGAAGATCTCATCCTGTGGGGTCAAAATGATCATGAGAACGGTGAGCAAAAATCCCAGAACTACACAGAGGGACCTGATGAATGACCTGCAGAGAGCTGGGAGCAAAGTAACAAAGGCTACCACCAGTAACACACTACGCCGAGAGGGACTCAAATCCTGCAGTGCCAGACTTGTTCCCCTGCTTAAGCCAGTACATGTCCAGGCCTGTCTGAAGTTTGCCAGGGAGCATATGGATGATCCGGAAGAGGATTGGGAGAAGATCATGTGATCAGATGAAACCAAAATGGAACTTTTTGGTAAAAACTCAACTCTTCGTGCTTGGAGGAAGAAGAATGCTGATTTGCATCCCAAGAACACCATACCTACTGTGGAGACATCATGCTTTGGGGCTGTTTTTCTGCAAAGGTGAAAAGACACCTGATCCGTGTTAAGGTAATAATGAACGGGGCCGTGTATCGTGAGATTTTAAGCCAAAACCTCCTTCCATCAGTGAGAGCATTGAAGATGGAACGTCGCTGGGTCTTCCAGCATGACAATGATCCCAAACACACTGCTCAGGCAACGACGGAGTGGCTCCGTAAAAAGCGTTTCAAGGTCCTGGAGTGACCTAGCCAGTCTCCAGACCTCAACCCCATAGAAAATCTGTGAAGGGAGTTGAAAGTCCGTGTTGACCACCACTGCTCTAGAGGAGATCTGCATGGAGGAACGGGCCAAAATACCAGCTACAGTGTGTGCAGACCTGGTGAAGACTTACAGGACATGTTTTACCTCTGTCATTGCCAACAACTGTGTTATAAAGTATTGAGTTGAACTTTTGTTATTGACTAAATGCTTATTTTCCCCCATAATTTACAAATAAATTCTTTAAACATCTTACAATGTGATTTCCTGAATTTTTTTTAGTAGATGTGTTCCTGTGGTGATAATTACAGACCTCTCTCATCTTTCTAAGTAGGAGAACTTGCACAATCAGTGGTTGACTAAATACTATTTTGCCCCACTGTACCTGTATCTAGTATGTACCTGATGTATCTAGTGTGTCTGGTTCAGCTAAGATGATTGTAGAGATTGTAGGTTGTGAAGTGATGTGCTTTTAATTTTTTCTTCCAGTCATAATAAGAATGTGTGTTTGTGTGTCTGTCTCTCCATCATTCGGTATATTTTATGGGTCATTGTTTACTTGCATGACCACCTGCTGTACCTAAGGTGTCTGGTGCTACTGGATTTGATGACATAATTGTAGAGCTGATGTGAAACAAAGAGGTACTGAACTGGATTTTATAGTCATAATGTGAAATTTTACTGATATATTCAGTTCCGTTTTAGGACACCTCCATATGTGGTACTAAAATCCATAGGTGTCTGATATGTGACAGTGTGCCTCAGACTTAACAGTCAGATCAGTATTAATACTCAAACACATTCTCTGTTATAAGCCCACCTTTCAGCATTAGCTGAAGAAGAAACTGAAACCTCTGGTAGTGGATCTGCATCTATTGGCAGTTGTGATTGTTTACCTTTACCCAGTGCCTACTAACACTGACAGTGTTTACTTTACTAATGTTTACATGTTTACTCCTATGACCACCTGATGTACCCAGTATGGGTAATGGGGCGGTGTCTTGGCTGTAGAGTTGAGATGAAGATAAGTGGCACAATGTTTAAGCCCTGCCTTCTTTAGTCTTAGTGTTAAATGCATCTCTTAGGTCTGCATAATAATGAGCTGGACGAATTTGTGACGAGTCCAAGAAAGCATAGAGAGTGTAATACAGTTTTGAAGATCATGAAGAGGGGAACAGAGTGAAGGCTCCAGTGTTAGGATTTTATGTTCAGAATTTTTATGTATAGCAAGAGTGTCCAAGTTTTTTGGCTACAGGCTTGTTATTCCAAGCAGGAGCTTCTCTAACTTCTCTATTTGTTTAACCAGTTGGTCTCAGATTTCAAATATTTGTTTAATGTGCTGCTGCTTTGTTGGAAAGAAGACCTGCGGCCAGACTGGCTCTTAGAGGATAAGATTGGACTCTTCTTATATAGAGGGCTGGTAAATTGATCAAGACTGGTCAGTATGACGGCCCCTGTTACTATTTAAGGTGGAGCGGATGTTCAAATAAAAAGCTTACTTCAGCCTGTCAGTTTCAGGGTGACTGTGTGAATGTGATGTCAGTTCCATCCAACCTAATACTGGCTGATGCAGCAGTTATTTTATTACATCTGCATGAAGTCTTCAGTTCAATTCTACAGCTGCAGTAAAAATAAAGATGTAAGTTAACTAAGTATGTTTAAAGAGTATCTTTAAGGTATGTTTTTTTGTTCCTGCCCAAACAAATATTAAAATTGAGTGGGAATTTGGTCTGGCTGCCCTCTAGAAGTCGACGATTCGAATCGTCAGTTGCCGACCCTTTAAGTCGACTGACAACAGTGGCCTTCCCCCCCCCCCCCAAAACAGACTAAAGCTTACAAAAATGCACAAGAACTTTAAGACTGTAAAAAGACATTTTAATCATAATTAAAAGTGGAATAATAAATATATATTAAAGGTCTAGCTGGGCTGTGACGTATCCTTGCTAAAAAAATTAATCCACGTGACGACGTGCGCTGGCAGTTCACCGCTTAAGAAAGACGTGAAGCTGAGAAACACTGGTGGAGTGATGTCTCAGAGAAAGCCTAAGTCTGCTCATCATTTAGTCAGACATCGAACACTGCTTTAAATGAGGGAGCTGACTTTTGTTTTAGACATAACGGCTGTTTGCGGTGAAGGAAAAACAGAGACGTTTGTTTTATTATAATTCCATTATTTTAGAACCTAAATTACAGATATTTATTTATTCATCTACGGGTAAGATTATCTTTATTTAATGATAAGTACAGTCACTTAATATGCCTGCCGATAAACGAGAGATAATTATTTCAGCGCGGGTGATATATTTAAGCGGTTTCAGGTCTGCCATTTTTCTTTTCATGTAAAAATAATTTAAATATATGAAAGACGAAGGGTCCTCCTACTGAAGAAGCTGTTAGAAGTGAAATTAAAAAGACTATAAGCTATAAGGATGTCAGATCTGAACCGTATGCAGACTGGTTTACTGATTACTAGATAATGTACATGGAGAAAAAAAATGTAGTCAAATTGTCGACCAGGACAGGCGAATCCGATTCGACTGAAAAAATTCTGAGTCGGGTACAGCCCTAGAATTTGGTATGTACAAGCCTGCCGTTGTGATGCTTTTATCTACAGTCATTTGTTTCATGTTTTAACGTTTGCTGTGAAGGGGGAAGTGTAGATTATCATAACAGTTGTGGTGTTGTTCCTCGTCATTGCACATCTGATCTCTAATCGTTCTCCGGGGCCAGTCACCTGGGTACTAACTGTTTTCACCTGATCCTCATTGTGCTCTCTTTAAAGACTACTTTAGCTTCTATCTAAGTTGTGAAGTATTGCCCCAGTGTTTCTGTGTGTACTGGGTCGTTAACTTGTTCTGTTTTCCGGACTTGGATTTTGGATTGCCCTCTTGCCTCGTATTGTGTTTATTACTTTCCTGTTTTAGACCTTGCTTGTATTCATGGCTGTCTCTTTTATATCTTCTAATGGTTATGTGTCGTGTTTTCCAGGTTTTGACCTTGACCTGTTTACTGACTGTGATTTAGGAAATACTGAATGTGTTTATGTTTATCTGAATCCATCTTTCTGATTGTTTGCTGCAGTGTTGTATTAAGGTGGAGTGTTGGAATATCCAGGCAGTATGTTCACTGTTAGAAACTGGCTGCAGTCTGGTATAATCACATCACAGATCAGTATTGTGTTTGTTTGTGGAGTTTGGGGCTGGCTACATCAAGTGACTTCCAGTGAAAAGTTCAGGCTTGAGTGTAGCTGAGTACTGTTGTTGAGTTTGTGGAACTTACTTCATGGTGGAGGGGAGTAAAGTGAGGAAATTGGACATTTAAATCCCACCTTTCTACACCATTCAGTGTTTGTAAGGTAGAGGGATAAATGTCTGATTAGTCTGTAATTAAGTGGTTGGGTCATCGGGTGGGTCAGAAGGTTGCAGGTCAAGCGTTCACATTGCAGTACAGCCAGGAGCTCCGTGGTAGTTAAAGAAAAGCAGTAGTACCCAGTCAAAGCAGATGTTGCAACAGCATCAGAAAAGAGTTTGTCATTAAAAGCCATAAACTGTGTGATTTTTTTTTTTTCTTTGACTGCTTTTGCCTTCGGAAATCTCCTGCCACTTTCCAGTACCTGTTAGGAAGGCTCATCTGTTGCTGCTGCTCTGTTTCCATGCTGATGCTAACTGTAGTTCTGTTTACACGAAAACACTTACAGCAGACATGTTCTCTCTGCAGTGTACATGCATCAGTGCAAAATAATAATAATAGTAATAAAAAAAGGTGGAACGTTATCGGCTGTAATATTGGCTAAAATTCCAGTATCGGACCAAGGACCGTAACTGAAAAAATCCATATAATGGCAAAAAAATATATCGGTCACCGATATCGTGCATCACTAGTGCAAATGTTGAGTTCAATGCATGAAGACATTACAGGAGTGTAATTTATGATACTGCTGCCGTATTACTTCAGAGAAGCAACAAGGACATTTCTTTGTGCTTGGATGGCTGCGATGAAGGTGCATAAAGCTACTGTGTTTACTGTTAAACATGAACATACACATCTTTGTATAAAGGGCAGCAAGTTGGAATATGTTGCTCTGAAGGGCCTAAGCACAATCTGAAAATCTGATTATTACTCTTCCATTCTCTCTCTCTTTCTCTAGCTGTGAGGAGGATGTACCAATCCAGGATCAGTCCAGGTGTGGAGTGTGTGAGCAGATTCAGACAGATCCAGTCTCCATCAACTGTGGACATAATTTCTGTAGACAGTGCATCAACAGCTACTGGGAACAGTCTGCTCAGTCAGGAGACTTTGCCTGTCCACTCTGCAGAAAGAGGTCTAAGACACGTCCTGTTCTACATCCACACACAGAGTCCGTGAAGCAGGACTACTGCCAACCAGAGACAACCGTCATGCAGAAACAAAAAACCAGCATGAAGAACAGATACGAGAGATTATTTGAGGGATTTAAAACCCATCAGAATAAAACCCTTCTGAACAGGATTTACACTCAGCTCTACATCATAGAGGGAGAGAGTGAAGGAGTGAATGAAGAACATGAAGTTTTACAGATTGAAAAGAAACCCTGGAACCAACACTGGCA
The DNA here is from genome assembly GCA_024036415.1 of Prochilodus magdalenae. Taxonomy (NCBI): domain Eukaryota; kingdom Metazoa; phylum Chordata; class Actinopteri; order Characiformes; family Prochilodontidae; genus Prochilodus; species Prochilodus magdalenae. The sequence continues at coordinate 47,357 of JAMWET010000345.1, read as the reverse complement.
GGATACACCAATTAACTGCTTAGATATCTTTAAACCTATACAGTGCACTGTAGAAGAAATGGAAGAAGACAGCATTAGAGCTTTAATAACTGAAGATGACAGACATGAAGAAAGAACAGAAGGTAACAGTCCACAAGTACAAAAGCTCAGGTCTGTGATGACTAAAGGCATTGCTGGAATTGGAAAAACAGTCTCTGTGCAGAAGTTCATTCTGGACTGGGCTGAAGGAAAAGCCAATCAGGATGTAGATTTGATGTTTGTGTTTCAGTTCCGAGAGCTGAACTTGATTAAAGATCACCAGTACAGTCTTCAAGGACTTCTGTGTGACTTCCATCCTGAGCTCAAAGATCTGGATACAAAGACGTATGATGAGTGTAAGATGGTGTTCATATTTGATGGTCTGGATGAAAGCAGAATTCCACTGAACTTTTTACAGTGTGAGAAAGTAACTGACATAACCAAAGTGTCATCAGTGGACCTGCTAATGACAAACCTCATCAAAGGAGAGCTTCTTCCCTCTGCTCTCATCTGGATAACCTCCCGACCAGCAGCAGCCAATCAGATCCCCTCTCAGTACATCAACCGTGTCACTGAAATTCAGGGTTTCAATGACCCACAGAAGGAGGAATACTTCAGGAAGAGAATCAGTGACCCAGACCAAGCCCACTGTGTCATCTCACACATTAAGAAAACAAGGAGCCTCCACATCATGTGCCACATTCCAGTCTTCTGTTGGATTTCAGCCACTGTGCTTCAGCATATAATGAAACAAGGCCATACAGAAATCCCTAAAACTCTGACTGCAATGTACTCACACTTCCTGTGGACTCAGACCATCATGAGGAGTGAGAAGTATGAGGAGAGAGGTGAGACAGATCCAAAGGGTCTCTTAGGATCCAGCAGAAAAATGCTTCTGAAACTGGCTGAACTGGCTTTCAAACAGCTGATGAAGGGCAATGTGGTGTTCTATGAAGAGGACCTGAGAGAGTGCCACATTGATGTCACTGAGGCCTCAGTGTACTCTGGTATTTGTACTGAGATCTTCAGAGAAGAATCTGTGCTTCACCAGCGGAAGGTCTACTGCTTTGTACATCTGAGCTTTCAGGAATTCCTGGCTGCTCTCTATGTGTTTCACTGTTATGTGAGCAAGAACACGGAGGAGCTAACTCTTTTGATGAGACAGAATACACATTGGTCTTATAGGGTTTCATTGGAGGAACTGCTAAAGGAAGCTGTACGTAAAGCCTTAGAGAGTGAGAATGGACATCTGGATCTATTTCTCCGTTTTCTGCTGGGCATTTCACTGAAGTCCGGTCAGCAGCTCCTAAAATACCTTCTTATACAAACAGTGAGCAGCTCAGAGAGTGTCAAGAAAACAGTCCAGTACATCAAACACATACTCGAAACAGAGGATCTTCCTTCTGACAGATCTATTAACCTGTTCCTCTGTCTCACTGAAATGAATGATCAGTCTTTATCCAGCAGTATTCAGGAATATCTCAAATCAGAAAAGTCCTCAGAAAAGAAACTCTCTCCTGCAGAGTGTTCAGCTCTAGCCTACATGCTTGTGACCTCAGAGGAGGTGCTGGATGAGCTGAACCTGAAGAATTACAAAACTTCAGTAAAGGGTTATTTGAGATTGATCCCAGCTGTTAGCAACTGCAGAAACTGCTTGTGAGTGTTACTTTATTTTATTAACTTAATGCATTTTAATTTTTTGAATACTGATGGCTAAGAGAGATTAATAGCCAAATATCCTTTATATTTATGAGTTTGAGGTTAACATACTGTATTGTTAGGGGTGGTAGAGGAAAATGTTAAAGCATATTATTGTGATATTTTGGATTACAGTATTGTATTTATACACGGACTCCAATTATCTATATCATATTATCAGTAGTTTTGATATTACATATTCCTTGCAACTACAAATGTTTTTTAGTTCTGATGTCAGAAATTAGTTTATGTTATGATTTTATTCTCTTTCAGAGAAGATAAGATTCATCATTTAGTAGACTAATTTTCAGTCATAACAGATTTTGGCGAAGAAGTTCAAATGGCAATACAGTATGCTTTTCAGTCTTGTCATGCATATTATCAAAAGCAAAATTACGTTCCTGTTAAACTGGATTTATTGCCACTTTTGGCAATATTTTAAAATGTATTAATTCAATAATTACTGATTTCTGTAAACCTGAATTTCACATTCTCTGTTTTAACTGTAATATGTACTGTGTTTGTGTGTCTTGTAGACTATCTGGCTGTAAACTCAACATGGACTCCTTTGAAACTCTCTGTGCTGCTCTGAAATCAACAAACTCACCCCTGAAAGAACTGGACCTCAGTAACACTGACCCACAGGACTCTGGTGTGAAGCTGCTGTCTGCTGGATTGAAGAGTTCAAACTGTAAACTGGAGATACTCAGGTGAGTTTCCTGCAGATTCATTCCTGAATGAAGAAACTTTAAAGAAACTTAAAGAAATTAATTTGTAACAAACTACTTGTAAGTTTCAAACTATCAAATCATTAAGCTATTTCAAACACAACCATATACTATAATGTTATTAGAGAGAGAGAGAGAGAGAGAGAGATAAATATGTGAATGTCTGCAAAACTACTAAGTAAAGAAAAAAATCACTTATTAGAAAACAGGTCTAATTTGAGCTTAATGCATTTGCATGAAATAAAAACCGGCCCTTATTTGCCTGAAGGCTGATATGTTTTTGAACTCTGTTGAGATGATGGGTGAAGCAGACCTCCAAAATGTTAATTAAGTAACTAATTAAATGATAATGAGTTCTTTTTTAAATATTGGTAAACTGTGTTCTCCTGTATTCATTAATCTGTGTGCTACTAAATTCTGATGTACTGTTGTAACTGATCTTCTACTCTGATTAATCACATGAGTATGCACCAGTCATTTATTTCACTGGAGTGTTTATTAAAACGTTTAGCAGTTCTACAAGCTTTCAAAAGCTGGACAACAGGAAAAACTTAAAACTAACTTTTATGTTTTGTATATGTGTTACTTTGCTCTTTGATCCAGTGTTCTTGCTATAGAGAAGAAGAGAGGAACAATTTTACTCTACAATATTTAAAGTGAGGTCTAGTTGCTCTGAGGTACACAGTGACTTTAGTGAGCTGTTTCACCGCTGCAAAATCACACTAAAACCTGGTGGAGCTCCAAAACACAATTTATTTATATGTTTATTTACAGTCTCAAATTAAACTTAACATTATGAGAATTGATTGAGTGGAGTGGTTTAAGTAGACAGCAGAAAGCAGTTTCGTTGCTCTTGCTCACTTGCTAAAAATGTGGGAGTTGTGTACTCCTTTAAGGCATAACTGTAGGCATGGTGGAAGTTACACATACAGGGTGCTGATAATAAAATTAGAATATTATGAAAAAGTTTATTTATTTCAGTAATTCCATTCAAAATGTAAAATTTGTATATTATATTCATTCATTACACACAGATCGATATATTTCAAGTGTTTTTAGAAATATGTATATCTCTTTTAATTTTGATGATTATAAATGACAACAAATGAAAACCCCTCTCCAGGGTGCGGTTATCCCTATTGCTTGTACACTTTTTTCTACCACATCTTTTCCTTCCCTTCGCCTCTCTATTAATGTGCTTGGTCACAGAGCTCTGTGAACAGCCAGCCTCTTTACCAAAGACCTTTTGCGTCTTGCCCTCCTTGTGCAAGGTGTCAGTGGTTGTCTTTTGGACAACTGTCAAGTAAGCAGTCTTCCCTATGATTGTGTAGTCTACAGAACTAGACTGAGAGACCAGTTAAAGGCCTTTGGAGGTGTTTTGAGTCAATTAGCTAATTAGAGTGTTGCACCAAGTGTATTCAATATTGAACCTTTCACAAAATTCTAATTTTCTGAGATACTGAATTTGGGGTTTTCATTAGTTGTCAGTTATAATCATCAAAAGTAAAAGAAATAAACACTTGAAATGTATAAATCTGTGTGTAATGAATGAATATAATATAAAAGTTACCCTTTTTGAATGGAATTACTGAAATAAATAAACTTTTTATAACCAGCACCTGTACATGTATGATTGACAGTCTTAAAGTCAACAAACAATTGTTTTAAGGCAATTATCTAAAGCCTTCTGAGGTCCAGACCTCAATGAGCTCAGTGATCTTAATGATGCATTTGGCTAAATGCCTTGCCACAGGCTATAGTTACATACCCACGCAATAGATAAATATTTATTTTGGCTACATTTGCAAAATTGTGGGTTTTTATGTCTGAAATAGTTTCTGCAAATTTGGCATGTAATTAGCATGTTAATAAAAAATTGTTGTGAAACTTGTTTAGGTACTCATTTGCAGTCTATACATAGTCTGTACATCTGAAGTCTGTTAATCCTTAACAAATACAGCTTCCCTCCTTTCAGATACCTGTAGAAAGATGTGCCCACCTTTTGAAGGAGGTCTGGTGATGAAAATTTTGAATTATGTTACAAGTTTGACTGTTCAAGTGAAGTTTATAAGCAGAACAAATTGGTGTTGGACAGATCCTGACACTACTCAAATGTAGTGTTATACTCGGGAACACACTTCTAAATATCTCTAACTTAATCTGTGAAAGTTGTTATTTAAAAACTTATATATAAATATATGTTTTTAAATAACAACTTTTACATAAAAATGTTATTTTATTTAAATAACAACTTTCTGGCTACAGTGGCAAAGCCATAATAACACACCAGTTGGGCTTCGGGCTGGAGCTACAGATGTTTATCACATTAGCATGTTAGAAATATGTTAAATTGGACACTGCAGATTTATTATTAGCTGCGTATGTGGCAAGGCATACAAACTCTGACTGACTTCAAACCATGTAGCACTGTACTGTCCAACAACTGTGCTTCACTTCCTGACGAGCTTAATCACTTTTATGCTCTCTTTGACCGGGGAACAAGGTGGTCTCCTCAAAAACTGATCCACCACTCCCCGATCATCCACTTGCACTCTCCACTCTGGATGCTTGTTGAACGCTGAGCAGGGTGAATGCACGGAAAGCAGCTGGCCCTGATAAGGTACCTAGTCGGTCGCTAAGAGCTTGTGCCCATGAACTCTCAGTAGTTTTTGCACATATTTTTAATCTTTCACTGGCCCAAGCTGCTGAACCACCATCTTCAAGACTGCCACCATTGTGCCAGTGCCAAAGCACCCAACTGCTTTAGCCCCGAGCGACTACAAATCATCTCCTTTGACTAGTTCTTTCTCACCTGAAATCCTGCCTGCCTGCCATACTAGACCCACATCATTTCGCCTGTCATAGCGACAGGTCAACTAAGGATGCCTCTCAATGGTGCTTCACACTGCCCTGACCCACCTGGACTGTCAGAACTCCTATGTCAGAATGCTGTTCATTGACTTCAGTGCAGCATTCAACACAGTGATCCCCTCCAAGCTGATCTCCAAGATTAGCCATCTGGGTATCAGCACAACCCTTTGCAACTGGATTTTGAACTTCCTGACTGACAGACCCCAGTCTGTTAAGTTAGACAACCTCTCTTCCTCTTTCATCAGCCTGAACACCGGCGTCCCACAAGGTTGTGTTTTGACCTCAAACCTGTACTCCCTGTTCACCCATGACTGCATGCCAATTTATGGTTCTAACACCATAATCAAGTACACGGATGACACCACAGTGATAGGCCTGCTTTTAGGTTGTACAATATAATGAAACAGGCTACTTCTCTAGTGCAATGATTAAAAAGTCAGATAAAGGAGTCAGAAAGAGACACAATCCTGTATGTGCATAGACAGTAAATACACATATGTGTATAAGCAGTAACTGTACATCAGAGTATTACTAGAATTGGTGTAAACAGCAGTTAATATATGCAGTAGAGCAAAAGACAGCACAGTGTTAGGTGTATATCTTAAAGGTAAGGTGTGTTGAGGTAGCCAGGTGTGCAGTTAAGGATGTGGTTGTGAACAGTAGATGTATATATAATGGTGTATAGTGCAGGTAGTGAGTGTAGCAGCTAATGTCCAGGTAAACAGCTAAAACAGTCATACAGCTCGCAGCAGAGATGTTCAGTGTCTAGAATACACACCTCAGATGTTCAAATATAGATGTCTAATTGAAGGTTTAATACAAGTACAAAGACCTAGTTAAAAGTCTAGTTCAGGTATATGTCTAGTATAGGTCTAGTTAAAGTGTAAGTGAATATGGTCCCGTGAGCTACTGGAGCTCAGTGTGTAATTGCTGGGCCGATCAGGTCAATAACCTTGTGTTATAGTCATGTTCTGGTAGGTGCTGCCGGTGTGACCAGTTTGATGACTCTATGGTAAAAACTGTTCTTGAACCTGGTGGTTCTGGATGTTCTGGCTTGGATGTTCCACAACCTCTTTCCAGACTGCAGAGGTTGGAACAGGCTATGGGTGTGAGTCAGTGGATATGTTGACTACTTTCCTCTGACATCTCCTATAATAGAACATTTCTGGCTGGCAAAATTGTAACAGACACAGTGTGAAGCTACAAATTACCCAAGAAAATTTGTATATGTATTGTCTAACATCATGATATAAATAACTTTTAATTTCCTTTCAGTCGTTGTAACATATGTGTTCATCCTTTGTAGACTACCTTACTGTAAAATTGGAAAGAAATCCTGTGAACATCTGGGATCAGCTGTGCTGGTGAACTCCTCACTAAAAGAGCTAGACCTCAGTAACAATGACCTGCAGGATTCAGGAGAAGAGCTGCTCTCTGCTGTACTGAAGAGTCCACACAGTAAACTGGAGATACTCAGGTGAGGTTTGTCCATATCACCCAGCTCTAATTTCACTAATTAAGTCATGGTCTTACAGTGAATACTTCAATAAATTGCCCATAGAACGGTTGCTGCTAAATTTGATTTCTAACAATTGACAGAAACTAGATTATATAGGAATTATATAATAATTGTATATAAGAATATATGTGTGTATGTGTAGACGTATACACATTTATATAATTGAGTGGATAGTATGACACAGCAGCCTGAGCCAGCAGTGATCCTCACTCCACCAATCCATAGTGGGCTTTTCAATAGGAACTGGTGTTCACTACTACAGAAAGTGGCTTTCTTTGTGGAATTCAGCCTTACAGCACTGGGAAGCAGGCTGGGGGCAGGGGTTTGGATGGGGGGAGTGGAGGGGACTGGGGTGGTCATGGGGGGGGCAATCCCCTTGGGGGCACCCTGGCTTTCCCTTGTTCTGCACAGCATATCAATATTAGGTAGTTGTTGCTGATGTAGATTATTACAGTGCACTACTAGGATTACAGTCTAAGCCGATAGGGGAAAAGCTAAATAGGTAGCCAGCGACAAAAGAGATCAAAACCAGAGTAGCAAACACAAAGAAAAAAAAAACACTGAGAAATGCAAACTATGTTTGGCAAAACTTTGTAATGAGGAAGTGTCAGTGAGGGTTTTATATGCTGGGGTTAAGTGGGTTCAGCTATAACTCCAGTGACCTGGAACAGAGCTGATTGGATGGATGGGGACATGTGGGTGTTACGTTGAGTCCAGAAGTACAGAAGCCGGGGAAACCCGGAAGTGTGACAAAGTTTTAAAAATATGATTTTCTTATCACTACTTTCAGAAATTTACAGATTACAATAAATAAAATTTTGCAATCTTAGAAAAGGTCGGGTAATTTTGCGTAAGAAAAAAATTATCCACCATGCACACAAGGCCTGCTTGGTAGATACAAGGAGGTGTACCTAGTAAAGTGGGCAGTGGGTGAACTCTTCTGACCCATAATGGGTCCAACTTAGTAAGCTACAGATATGAAAGTATGATATGATGTTTTCTATCATATTGGTATACAGTGCCCTCCATAATTATTGGCACCCCTGGTTAAGATGTGTTCTTTAGCTTCTCATAAATTGAGTTTTTTTCAAAATAATATAGGACCACAATGGAAAAAAAGAGTAAAATCCAACCTTTAACTCAAGTGAATTTTAAGGGGGAAATAAAATCCCTGACTAAGAAATAATTATTCTTCATAAAATCACCTGTTCCACAATTATTGGCACCCCTAACAATTCTTAGGAAATAAATTTAATAAAAGTATTTCTGTCACTTCTACAGTAGTTTACGAAGTTGATCAGAGTATGTAGGAACATTTAATTAGTAATTCACAACTTCCTGTTTCCCTGGGGTATAAATATGACGTGACACAGAGGCCATTTCTCTTCAACATGGGAAAGACAAAGGAACATACCATTCAAGTAAGGCAGATGTGTGTTGACCGTCACAAGTCAGGCAATGGCTACAAGAAAATATCCACTCGCCTACACCTGTCCATATCTACTGTCAGAGGAATTATTAAGAAGTTTAAAACAACTGGAACAGTGGTAAACAAGCCTGGACAAAGACACAAGTTTATTTTGCCACCACGAACATAGAGGAGGATGATAAGAGAAATAAACAGTTCTCCAAAGCTCACTGTTACAGAATTGCAACAAATGATAGCTTCTTGGGTTCACAAAGTCTCCAAAACAACCATCAGGCCTATCTACATGCCAACAAGCTGTTTGGGAGGCATGCACGGAAAAAACCTTTTCTCACTCACAATCATAAACGCAAACGTTTGGAGTTCGCTAAGCGGTACTGGGACTTCAACTGGGACCGTGTGCTTTGGTCAGATGAAACAAAGATAGAGCTTTTTGGCAACAAATGCATGGGTCTGGCATAACACAAGAGCTGCGTATGCAGAAAAGCACTTCATGCCCACTGTGAAATACGGGGGAGGATCAGTGATGCTGTGGGCCTGTTTCTCTTCCAAAGGCCCTGGGAACCTTGTTAGGGTGCATGGCATCATGAATGTTTTGAAATACCAGGACATTTTAAATTAATATCTGGTGGCTTCTGCCCGAAAGCTGAAGATGGGTCGTCACTGGGTCTTTCAGCAAGATAATGACCCTAAACATATGGCCAAATCTACACAGAAATGGTTCACCACACACAGAATCAAGCTCCTCCCATGGCCATCTCAGTCCCCAGACCTCAACCCTATTGAAAACCTGTGGGGTGAGCTGAAGAGAAGAGTGCAGAGGAGAGGACCCAGGTCGCTGGATGATTTAGAGAGAATGTGCAAAGAGGAATGGTCAAAGATCCCTCTTTCTGTATTCTCCCATCTTGTGAAACATTATAGGAGAAGATTAGGTGCTGTTTTGTTGGCAAAAGGGGGTTGTACAAAGTATTAACATCAGGGGTGCTAATAATTGTGGCACACATGATTTGATGTTAAACAATTATTTTTTAATGTCGGATTTTTTTCCTACTGAATAAATTCACTTGAGTTAAAGGTTGGATTTTACTCTTTTTTTCCATCATGGTCCTATATTATTTTGAAAAAAACTAAATTTATGAGAAGCTAAAGAACACATCTTAACCAGGGGTGCCAATAATTATGAAGGGCACTGTAACTACTTTTTTCATTTTGCTGATGTGAGTTATGTGTTCTCTCTTTTCAGATTACAGTTCTGTAATATTAGAAGAACATATTGTGAAAATCCAGGATCAGCTTTACACGTGGTGAACTCCTCCCTAAGAGAGCTGGACCTACATAACAATGACCTGCAGGATTTAGGAGCAGAGCTGATCTTCGCTGTACTGAAGAGTCGCCAATGTAACCTGGAGCTTCTCAGGTGAGATCTTTGTTTTTATTTGAAGTCTCACTAACACGTCTATTCACTTCAGAAGGAGTTTCAGAATAAATTTCTAGATTAGGGACATTGAGAGAGATATAATAAATATATATCTCCTAACATGACTGTTTTGGAATATTGATCAAACCTGAAAGAAACCTTGAAACAACAACAGAAGTCTAATAACAGATTAATACAGCTACTAAAATAGAATAAAGCTTTGTTTTTCTTCCATTTTTCATGAACAGCTAAACACTGTGATAGCGTTAGGAGCCTGTGTTAGTCATGCATGTAATTATCCTGCAGAATTTAATGCAGAAATGTTTTAATTTGTTTTATAAAACTGCTTAAAAATGCTACTGCTAGTTTAATGAAGGTACTCTAGTGAGTAGAAGTTAAGACCAAGACCAGGAGACTTCAGGTCAAGTCAAGACCAAGACATTTAACAGTCAAGTCAAGAATGAGACCTGGAATATCCAAGACAGAGACAAGACAGAGACCAGATTAAGATTTTCTTAATTGTTTAATTTCATCAATTATTCATTCATTATCATTAATTATATGTATATATACTAATACACATCAAATTTTATCATATATTAAGTAAAATATAACATTAAATAATATATATTTTCAGTGTAAAACATATTTAAATTATTATTATATTATAGTTTTAGTCAAATTTTGCATTGTAACTTGAGTCCGTGGTGAAGTCTCTGGGCTTGATGTGTGAGAGAACTGAAAATGAGTAGCTACAGCTCTGTCCTGTTTTATCAGGGAACTTTGAAACCTACCAGATTACTCTTACTCTGTGGCTAAACACAGTGAATGTAGTGTCAATTTAATAAAAGCAGGGTAAAACCCACTGTTTCTTTGTATAATTACTAAAATGTAAAATGTAATTAAAATGTTATCATAGAGTAACATAGTCCTCAAACACAGAGTCCCAACAACTAGTGAGAATAAAAGTTGGCTGAAGCTGATTGAAGTTTAAACAGAGCTAAATGCTGTAAATGTTGAACAGCTGTGTTTTCTGCTGCTGCAGCTGCTCACGTTAAACAGCCTCTGCACCAGTGACTGTAAAGCAGTAGTTTTAAAAGAAGAAGTTTAGAATATGTAGTGTGGAACTGACTTTGTTCATATTCAGCTTGAGGCCATTGTAGCTATTTTCCCAAACAAGCTAGTTAACCAGCTGGCTATCACGGAGCAGCAGTCTCTATGACACATTTACAGCATACCAGTGATTTCTGTAACATGCAGTCCTGTGGGCTAATGGAGCCCAGTGTGTAGCTGCTGGAGTGATCAGGACTAGATCAGTACAGTCTATACTGTTGTAGTCAGGTTCTTGTAGGTGCTGTTGATGTGACCAGTTCGATGAGGGTAAAAGCTGTTCCTGAACCTGGTGGTTATGGCTCAGGTTTCCCTGTACCTCTTTCTGCAAACAGGGGGTAGCTGGGGTGTGTGGAGTCAGAGGATACACAGATGACTTTCCTGACACATCTCCTGTTGTATATGTCCTGACTGGGTGAGAGGGCAGCTGTGGTGATGTGCTGAGCAGTCTTTACCACTGTCTGCAGGGCCTTGTAGTCAGCAGCATACCACACAGAGATGCAGCTTGTCAAGATGTGGGCTTTAGTTCTGTGCAAGCAGTGATGTACATGCATATACTGCAAGAAAAGACAGAGCAGTTATTATAAACACTTGTTTGTCTAAATTACTCACACCCGCACAACACACACTAACACACCACCACCATGTAAGTGTCAGTGCAGTGCTTAGAATGATCCACCTCCCTCACAATGCCTGTCTGGTAGATAGAGGGAGGTGTACCCAATAAAGGGGGCAGTGGGTGAACTCTTCTGACCCTTAATGGACCCAGCCTAGTAAGCTACAGATATGAAAGGATACCTGTAGCCATGTTTTCTGTCATCGTGGTATAACTACTTTTTCCTTTTGATCATGTTTTAAGGAATGTGTTCTCTCTTTCCAGATTACAGTTCTGTAATATTAAAAGAACACACTGTGAAAATCCAGGATCAGCTTTACACGTGGTGAACTCCTCCCTGAGAGAGCTGGACCTACGTAACAATGACCTGCAGGATTTAGGAGCAGAGCTGATCTCCGCTGTACTGAAGAGTCCACACTGTAAACTGGAGATCCTCAGGTGAGATATCTTTCTTTTTATTTGGAGCTTCACTAACACGTCTATTTACTTCAGAAGGATGTTTTATTGATTTGGTATCATACAGTGTTCAGAGCTTCAGAGTAAATCTCTAGACTAGAGGCAGTTATAGATAAAGCTAAATATATCTCTCCAAACATGACTGTTTTGAAATATTAATCAAACTGGACAGTAGCAAAAGTCTAATAACAGATTAACACAGCTACTAAAACAGAATAAAGCTTTGGGTATGTCAGTTTTTCATGAACAGCTAAATACAATTATAGTGTTAGGAGCCTGTGTTAGTCATACATGTCATTATCCAGCAGAATGTAATGTAGAAATGTTTTAATTTATTTTATGTTATTTATTTATATTATTTATGCAATCTGGAATTATCGTGTTCACCTACAAAAAGACCACATTAGTTTACTGAAAAAAGTTATTTTGTGGGAAATGAGCAGAGCTGAAGCATAAATCTGAGTGCACCTATTAATCTAAGATAAGACTGTGAAAAAGCACAGCATCAATAAACACAGCACTGATGACTGGACCACAGAAGTGCAATTTTGGTTATGTCACCTTGGAACCATGTCGTGCAGGCTGGCTGGTGCGATTGGGTTGGTACTGCTGGCTGTGCCTTGGCTTGGTCTGCCGTCTCCCAGTGAAGGGGGTCGGCGTGGAGCTTTTTTTTGCATTGAGTTGATCCATCTTCCACTGATCATCTTGGAGTGCCGGAGCGTTGTGTGCTCTGGGCATGGAGAGTGTGAAGCGGAGTAGTAGCGGTTCAGAGAGCTCTGGGAGACTAGCCCTCTGAGAGAGGGTCTAGCCAGCTCTCTGAGTCTGGAGCATGGAGAGGAGAGGTGAGAGAAGCTCCGGGAGGTCGAGCTGACCTAGCTTTGTCTATGACCTGAGTTTAAGTAGAGGCCTTAAAGGTGGAACTAAGGAGGGGTCCGTGGTCACTTTCTCATAAATATGCATTAGTCTGCTCATTCTTCCACAAGAGTGTCACATGTTCATATACATTTGAGAATTTCAAAGCATGTTTATACAGTCCCTCACATAAGTTCTGTCACTTATCCATGTTGTGGAAACAAAAGCTTATAACCTGACTTTAAATTCATCCATTGGTTTTAGAAATGACTCATATGAAAGCTGAAACCCTCCCAAATGAGATTTAATTTACGAAAATAAATTTGCTTCACTGCAGAAATATTGATCATTTAATGAACACAGAAAGGTCAGATTTTGGCAAGACAAAAGTTTTGTCGCCTTGTCATGTAATGCACCCAATCCTAGTTTACAGCCTCACCTGTGCTCACTAATTGATTGGTTAATTAGTGGGTGTGTATAAAAAGAACTCCAGCACCCCAGACCTTCACTTGCACTACAACTTGACCTCTGACAACATGCCAAAAATCCATCCTGCGACCAAAGCCTTGATTATCAAGACGCTGAAGACCAAATCCACTGCAGAGGTGGCTGGCACCTTTAATGTGTCTCAGCGTCAAGAACAAAGAATTAAAAAAAGATTTGAAGAGACTGGAGATGTTTTTAACAAGCCCAGGTCCGGCAGACCCCACAAGACAACTGCTCGGGAGGAACATTTGTTGGTTAGAAAATCCAAAGCCAGTCCCTCTTCCACTGCAGCAGAGCTCCACCAGGGCTGGTCACCTCAAGTCCCTTTGTCACCTAGAACAGTTTGTAGGATTCTGTGGCATTTGCCAAGGCCCACAGCCTGCTAAACGGATGGACGCTGGAAAAGTGGCAGAAGGTGGATTTCTCAGATGAATCTTCAGTTGAATTACACCACAGCCACCGCAAATACTGCAGGAGACCTACTGGAGCCCGTATGGATCCAAGATTCACCCAGAAAACAGTCAAGTTTGGTGGTGGAAAGATCATGGTCTGGGGTTACATTCAGTATGGGGGTGTGCGAAACATTTGCAAGGTGGAAGGCAATATCAATAGCCTAAAATATCAAGAAGTATTAGCTACATCTTACATTCCCAATCATAAAAGGGGTCAAATTTTGCAGCAGGATGGTGCTCCATCTCATACATCCATCTCTACATCAAAGTTCCTCAAGGCGAAGAAGATCAAGGTGCTCCAGGACTGGCCAGCCCAGTCACCAGACATGAACATCACTGAGCATGTTTGGGGTAGGATGAAAGAGGAAGCTTGGAAGACAAAACCAAAGAATCTTGATGAACTCTGGGAGGCATGTAAGACTGCATTCTTTGCTATTCCTGATGACTTCATCAATAAATTGTATGAATCATTGTCGAACCGCATGGATGCAGTCCTTCAAGCTCATGGAAGTCACGCAAAATATTAAATATGGCTCTAATAGCACCACAACGTCATTCACCAGTGTTATGAAGCATATCTTTGTATATGAAGTGAATTATTTGTTTGATTTTCACATTACTTTCTGTGGGCGACAAAACTTTTGTCTTGCCAAAATCTGACCTTTCTGTGTTCATTAAATGATCAATATTTCTGCAGTGAAGCAAATTTATTTTCGTAAATTAAATCTCATTTGGGAGGGTTTCAGCTTTCATATGAGTCATTTCTAAAACCAATGGATGAATTTAAAGTCAGGTTATAAGCTTTTGTTTCCACAACATGGATAAGCGACAGAACTTATGTCAGGGACTGTATCATTAATAAAACCAGCTTCTCATGTGTAGAATGAATGCATATTATGGTAAACCAAAATATAGAAGGAGTAGAATGAAGTTAATCTGAAACCTTACACCTTCTGTTGTGCTAAGGTTAATAAGTATATACGTTGGGTTACAACCACTTATTAACCTTTAACAGTCCTACTGCATTGGATTGGTTACATTGGAATAGAGCATCAAGCATTTGGTAAAACAGAGGATACAGTAAAATTGCAATCCATTGTTTAAAACATAATTCATGATGATTGTGTTTTGAATCATGACTCAGTCAACACAAGTCCAAAAACTATAACTACACGTGAGATTCTAAAGTACTCATAAAAAGGGGAAGCATGAAGAAAGTTAGTACTAATGTTGATTAAAGAAACTAAATCACAGCTTAACAATCCTAACATATAAAGAGAGAGACAGAAGAAGAACATATTCGAATGATAGTTCTCAAATGGATCCTGACTGGGTTTGAATTATAAGATGACACTTTAACCAATATTAACAGAATTTAACACAACAATTCTAACAATGGGTGTTTTTGGGAAACGTAGATTTAGGATATTCCTTAAGAGTTCTTAATAGATCATATGAACAATTGTAAATAGCTGCACAGGACTTTTAAGGGAAGGGGACCAATCCCAACTGATGCTATCGGACCCCCTTCTAATTGGTCTTCATGATCATATGAAAGATTAATATTTAGTTTTTATCAACCAAAACAGCCAGATCGCTACAAAAATATTTATCTAAATAAGCTTTATTCCACATATACATAGTAACAAATATGCAAACATAAGTTACAGTACTGTAGTTGCTTACAGTGGCACTGAATGTATATTAATATTAATCCTGAAGGGGTTTCTGAGAAAAGGACATATATACTGTTTATACTTCTGACCCCTTAATATAACCATCCTAATAAACCACAAGTGTGCAGGATCATTTGAAGCTGTTTTTTTTTCTCATCATGATATGCTATAACTACTTTTTCTCTTTGTTCATGTTGTAAGATGTGTTCTCTCTTTGCAGATTACAGTTCTGTAATATCGGGAGAATGTCTGGTGAAAATCAGGGATCAGCTGTACATGTGGTAAACTCCTCCCTGACGGAGCTGGACCTCAGTAACAATGACCTGCAGGATTTAGGAGCAGAGCTGCTGTCTGCTGTACTGAAGAGTCCCCACTGTAAACTGGAGATTCTCAGGTGAGAAGTCTTCCTTGTATGTGACTTGTATGTGTCTTCCTGGTGCTTATGCTAAGCATACAGTGGCAGGTATGTAACAGAAATGTTGTTAGTATATATCATCAGAGTTTTATAAGTGCCTGCTTTAATAAAATACAGAACGCTGCTGCTGTATCAGAAGATCTGCCAGAAGATCTGCAGTATCATTCATTTCTCACATCATTTGTCCTCCCATTAAAATTAAAAATGTTACTGGTTAATTTAGCTGTTATTCCTATGGTATGTTCACTGATGTGTATATTCATTATTAATTTTCATAAGCGTCACTCTCCAGGATTTGTATAATCTGGGGACATTTGTGTAATTAGAATTGAAGGAAAATAAAATATAGACTACAAAAGATGGAGTTACTTAGGATTAGTGAACTGCTGTGTCTTTAGTAGGTAAAGATATTTTTCTAAATAAGCTTTTATGCCACATGTACATCATAATAATATATAATATAATCATATCATATATATCATATAAATATAAAGTCAGTTTCCTTTGATCATGTTGTATAATAAAACAACACCCCCCTCTTTGGAGGTCTAATTAATCTTTATTAATAACAATACCATTTATAAATGATAATTTTAGTTACATAACGCTTCTGTTAATGTTGATGAAGTGTCCTATTGTTCACTTTTACTACGGAGAGCTAAGTGTTGACCAAGTTTATTTCTATTGTTTTTACCTGTGTATTGTTTTTAATAGGTGCTGAGGTTGTTTCCATTGATATGTGTTCTGTTATAGTATTTTGTTAAATAGTTTTCTTGGCAATAGTTAGCACCACTAACAGTGCTTAAAGGCAGGCTGATATGTTGCCAAAAGTGTTGGGTGGGTGTGTAGTAGCATAGAGCATGAATATAGTTGTCTGGGGCGTCAGAGTCTACTTTACTATTCTCATTTTAAATAGCTTTCAGCATTTTAAACTCAGAACTCAGCAGTGGGAGTGACAGAAATTTTGCCCATTTCCCATTGGTACTGAGATTACTTGGTCTGTTTTAGATAGGACTTTATCAGTTTTAGATAATAGCCTGTTTGAGAAAGAAAATATTTAGGAAATATTCATTCTGAAATTGATGGAGTGAGGTCTAATATGCTTATTTTGTCTTTAATTATTAGATTTAAAATAGATGTAAGCTACTCTCAATGCCGTGTGTCTGAACTAGTTGTGAGATAGTAGCAAAATTGTTATGTAAGATTTGATACATGTGTGTAATACCTTTTCTATCCGTTTGTACAGAGTTAGTGATTTTGGGTGGCAGAGTTGTGCCATAGAGGTGCAATTTCCACCAGACTGTCAGAGCTGCAGCTATTATTAGGTTTTTGAGACAGGTTTAGGGTTAGAGTTAGTTTGGTTCAGTTGATAGAGTAATTACATTTTTTGGTATATCACTCTATGATTTGTATAGTTTCAGGAACTGACATGAAAGGTTTCTGTAGAAATAATAAAATGTCATCTGCATCTCCTTATACACATGTATACACAGTTAAATATACATGCCTACACATACACACAGTCGAGAGGAAGAGAGATTAGCATTACTCCAATGTAGCGAGACTAGTATAACAAGAGTCACATTTTTATCCCTGTATAACCGGCCGTCAGTATATAATGTGTCCACAGAAATTACTTCTCTTTTTCCTTCATGGGATCTTTTTTTCGCCTGTTTTATATATTTACCGTGGGAACTGATCGTTAATTCTGAGATCCCTGCCTTAAGTTCTTTTCCTTTATTCCTGAAGAGCTCTTTATGTTTCTAGTGCTAATGATAGGTTGCGGTCATTTGTTTGATTGCGTCTTTCCTCCTAAACAGTGTGTTCGGTGGATTGTAAGTGAGGAAGCTGATTGCTGTGAGATTGAGTTTGTTGGTCATAAAATCTTTTAGAGCATCCTCTGGCTTTTCCAGTGTGTTCTCGGGAATACCAGAGAAGACAGTGTTATCTCTCATGCTCTGTGCTTGTAAGTCCAGAATTGTATTTTATTAATTTGTTTATTTTTCCTTTGTAACTGATGAAAGTTGCATTGTAAGCTCATTGAGGGAATGCTGCAGTGTTTTATTTTCCTTAGTGAGGGTTAGAATTTGTTCTGGCTGAACTCCAGGCTTTCACAAATTGCTTAGAATTCTTTGTGTAATATTTTGACCAGAGATATTCCAGCATCCAGGTGCCAAGAGTTTACTGTTAATGGAGAACAAGGTATGAAGTTGGTGCCACATTTCATCTGTCTCCCTCTTTCTCCTCCCATCTGCAGGTTATCTGGTTGTATGGTTACAGAGGAAGGCTGTTCTTATCTGGCTACAGCTCTGAGTGAAAACCCCTCATACCTGAAAGAACTGGACCTGTCCTACAACCACCCAGGAGATACAGGAGTGAAGCTGCTCTCTGCTAGACTGGAGGATCCACACTGCAGACTGAACACACTCAGGTATGGGCAGTCTGTGTGTGTGTGTGTACGTTCACGTGTGTCAGTTAATAAACTACAATGAACTGTAAATAACTGCAATAAACAGCCATCATCTACTATTACTATATTTATGGTAACAGTCCTGAGTTGTTGTAATGTACCTGTATCGTTGAGGGAAATAGATCATTAAATCCTGAAAATTAGTCTACTTTAATATTGTGTCAGTGGTATACATATTGCATTCTGACCGATACAAATGCTCTTGCTCTTTAAATTAAATTAGCACGTTTGAAATTAAATGGAACAGTCAAGTGAAACTCAACACAGTGTATACGATGTAATTTCTGAGTTAATAAGAGTACTGAGCACAGGCTTACCACAAGCATCTTAAACCTGCTGAAAGTGAATCGTAGGGCACTGACCAGATTCTACCTCACAGTCTGATGAGGTGGAATAGCATTCTAGGATTGGTGGGATATAAAGTGGGATGTGAAAACTCATTAAAATGTTGTATACAAACAAAGCTAAATACAGATACAGAGTTTGATTAGTCAAGGCCTCCAAGTCAAAATTGCATGTAATGTTACACCAATTAATGTACATAATGAAATTACTGAGATGTAAACAAATTTCATTGAATTCCATAGAAATGTCCATTCTAGTAGTTCTATTAGTGGTGGCAGCTGAAAAGCATCACAGCTTACAAGCACATACTCCATTTACCTTCACTATTAAAATCACTATTTAATTAATTAATTCATCACTTTAATATGCATATAAAAATCTTTTTTTACATTAATGTTGTACCTGTACCTGTATAGACTGTGTTCACTAATTATCTCTCTCTCTCTCAGGATTGATCATGTTGGGGAGGTCAGGATGAAACCAAGACTAAAGAAATGTAAGTATACACACACACACACACACACACACACACACACACACACACACACACACACACACACACTACACAAACACTACACACTCTCACATATACACTACACACATGCACAGACACTACACAAACACTCTCCCACATACAAACCGGATTCCAAAAAAGTTGAGACACTAAACAAATTGTGAATAAAAACTGAATGCAATGATGTGGAGGTGCCAACATCTAATATTTTATTCAGAATAAAACACAAATCACAGATCAAAAGTTTAAACTAAAAATTGACCTAATTAGTGTTAATTTCCATCCACTTATCCACTTATTTACCCATTTATTGTTGATGCCATGAAATTTTGAAACAACATATTTTTCCCTTAAAATGATATGTGTATATATATATATATATATATATATATATATATATATATATATATATATATATATATATATATATATATATATATAAATGCCTGGTGAAGCTGCTACGCTATACTGTGTAATCCCATTTTTTAGTTTTCAAAGTTTTCAAATTGAGTAGCTTTATAAATCAGTTTGTGTTTACTATTAAGATCCTTGTTTTATATTGACTGTTTTCTAAATTATATCTCTATTTGAAATAAGAAAATAGCAGGACAACATTCAGGAGCTCATCTTAAGCATAAAATCTGTTTTTCTCTCTCTCTCTCTTTCGCTCTGTTTCTCTCTGTGTCACTCTGTCTCTCTCTCTCTGTCTTTGTGTTAATTTCCCTTCTTGTGTTCAGATTCCTGTGAGCTCACACTCGACCCAAACACAGTGAACAGATGTCTCTCTCTGTGTGAGGAGAACAGAAAGGTGGTGTGGGCGAGAGAGGAGCAGTCGTATCCTGATCATCCAGAGAGATTTGATGACTGCCCGCAGGTTCTGTGTAGAGAGAGCCTGACTGGACGCTGTTACTGGGAGGCTGAGTGGAGCAGGAGAGTTTATATAGCAGTGACTTATAAAGGAATCAGGAGGAAAGGAGTGTGGAGTGATGAGTGTGAGTTTGGACTGAATGTAAAATCCTGGAGACTGTTCAGTTCTAATAACAGTTACTCTGTCTGTCACAACAATATCTTCACTGATCTCTCTGCTCCCTCCTCTCAGTCTAACAGAGTAGGAGTGTATCTGGACTGTCCGGCCGGCACTTTGTCCTTCTACAGCGTCTCCACTAATCCACACACACTGACACACTTACACACAGTCTACACCACATTCACTGAACCGCTTTACGCTGGGTTTAGACTCTCTACTGACTCCTCAGTGTGTGTGAGACCCTAACAACCACCCAGTGATTTGGGAGACCCCAGTAACCATCTAGCAACACCTATTTCACCACTTGGGATTCCCTAACAACACTTTAGCAACCACCTGGGTTACCCTAGCAACCGCCTACCAACACCTAAGCAACTATTTGGGATACCCTAGCAACACCTTAGCAGCTACTTCTGAAATCATAGTAACACCTTAGTAACCATGTGGGTTACCGTAGCAACCGTCTAACAACACCTTAGTTTTCATTTGGGATACACTAGCAACACCCTAGGAACATCTGAAAAAGTGACCACTACTGTGTCCAGCCTTGAACAGCCTGTCTCTGAATATGGTAGTGATGGGGGAGGAGCTTCCCAGCATTCCTTACAGTCTCGTTGGATGTTTTTAATAATTGTTTATTTGTTCTAACATGTCATTCCTACCCCAAAGATCAGTTTCAGTGTATGTACATATTTTATATTACAGGTTATTACAGATTTCCACCATGATGGTGTTTGTGTTTCAGTTAACTAGTTGATCCTTCAATGTTAGAATTAAAAGATATTTGTGTCTCTGTAGATCTTTGTAGTCGTAACGACGGCTAGAAGTGTATGTAACTGTTATTATGGGATGTTCAGTTCATAGTTTGTCTGATAATCAGAACTACACTGTACACTGTATCCTGATCATTCTCTTAACTATGTAACAGTCTGCATGAACGTTCCAGCATCTGCTACTGAAAGCTAGCGAGCTAGATTTGTGTTGTTCCTACATCTTTACATGTTGTACATAATTCAGTAGAACCTCAGACAGCTGTGCACATTAGAACACATATGTTTACAGATGTAAGATTACAGGAAATATTGTTATTTAGAAATACAGTAAATTATTGTTATTATTACTGTAATTGTATTAATTGTATTTCAGTATAATTACTGTAAATAAAGAGTGTAAATGAATCTGTTACAGGACAGTTCTTCACCCTCCTCTACCTCATTCATCACTGGTCAGTCTCTGATTACCTGGTGTTATTAGTGTGGTGAATCATTCTCAGCTCAGCAGTCACACTCACATGGTAGTTGTGTGGTGATGGCATGAGATTATCAGACACAGCAGTGTCACAGCAGACCCAATCCCATTGCCCCTAACACTTAGAACGAACCTACGTCTTACGAGTTCATGTCTAGGGGTAGGGTTGTCCTGGTTGTTGTGGAGATGGAGAGGGGTATGGGGAAGTGTTAGGACTATATGACCCTCAAGCTGAAAATTTTCAGAAGCACACTACAAACAGAGTGTCATGAATAAATTCCCGGAATGCCCTGTGACTCATCGGCAAGATGGTTTCAAAGGGGGAAGATTTTAACCACAAGTTGTAACTCAAGTTATAAGGGGGAGGGTTACACACGAAATCATGGGGTAGGGGTAAAAATAAGAAATGGGATTGGGCCTAAAAGTTGGGAGTGGCCTATCAGAGTTGAGGGTGGTCACTGAGTGTTTAGGGCAGTCATTGAAAGTTCAAGATTGTCACTAAGAGTTTAGGGTGGTCACTAAAAGTTAAAAGCAGTCTAGCTACGAGTGGAGAGTGGTATAGTCAAGAATGATTCAGTAGTTATATAATAAATACATCAGTAATTAATTACAATGCTTAATTCATTCACTACACTGTAAAAATCCTAATTTAACAAAAAATAACAATTTTACAGGATGTTTCTGCTAATTGTGTATAAAACCTCAATTTATCTGTAAATTAATGTTACTTTAATTATGTCAGTAATTATCTGTAAATACATATGTAGTAAATCTTATTTTTATATTAATTAAGTAGAGAACGTGGGTCGAAGAGAACACAAAAAGAGAGACGCAGACCCACAAAAGAAATTATATCTCCTTTCTGTTAAACCCTCTCCTGTTTGTTTCTGTTCTTTAATAAACATTGCCTTTTGTTTGAGCACGTTGTTGCTGGCATCTACTTTGTTTGACTTTCCCGCCATTTCTCCCTCTCCCTCACAAAATCCTTTCTGAATCGCCTCTCGTGTACTACGGCGTAGCACAGTGGTAATGCTTGGGGCCTTCACTCCTGAGGTCGGGGGTTCGATCCCTGCCTAAACCAAACAAACAAACTCATTCCATCTGAGTAGTTCACAGTTCACTCACGTAGTTTCATGTTTAGCTTGCAGACCAGTTTGCCAGCAGTATACACCTGTATATCGGTGCAAACGGCTTGCGTTTGGGTCCAAACCAAACCACACCCTGACACAGTCAGACAACAACAGTCTGTGATACATTCTAAAATTGTAGCTGAGTTTATTAACGGTTCTCACAATTCCCTTTGTACCAAAGACCAGAAGATTATGGTGAAAAAAGGAAGTAGGCTTCTGAGTTCCATTTCTCCTAATATTTTGCTGTATACTGATATGCACCAGTTCAATAATTTATATAAAACATATATTGAACAACATTTTGGACCTTACACCTGTGTTGACCAGCAGGGGTCTTTTTTATTGGCTTTAAGGTAAAGAAAAAAAACAACTGTGGAGCTAACTGGGGGCATCCCTAGAACCTGTCCTGAAATACCCCTGTGTGCATTTTGTTTGCCCTACTCCTAACACACCTGATCTCACTAATCTAGTAATCAATAAGCCTAAGTTAGAATATATGTGTATTGGCAGGAAACATTACAGTGTGCAGAGTAAGGGGGTTATCCAGGATAGATTTGTGTATTGGTGTTTGTGGTGTAAATGCCTGCTTGGGCAGTAGTGCACTATTTTTGGATTCCTTGGAAAAAAATACTTTCTACATTGAATTTTCTGGGAAAAATTATTACACCAATTGTGTTAGTATTTACACTGAACAAAAATATAAATGGAACAACTGATTTTTCTAGAAAAAACATGGTGGTTCATGAAACAAAATACCTGCATTAGTAGCAGCAGGAGTTTAGGGGAAAATGTACTCTTAAAACCAAACTGCTCCTCAAGAAAAAGTTTCACTTTTATTTTTATGTTCAGTAAACATTTAAGTTCAGATTTCCCTTTTTTCATTTAGCCTGTCCCCAAAATGTCTGTGCAAGGGCCTGCCCTCCATATGTGTTAAAATGTGTCCATAAGTGACTAAAGCAATATCTGGCCTGCATGTATATATATATATTTAAAAATGTATAATGCTATTTAAATCAGAGATTTAATATTAAGACTATTACACAAACATTCTGCATTTACAACACTAATAGAGATGAGGACAAACATCTTAATAATCTACCAAATTTCTTTCTCTGAGTTCAGGAGTGTTAATTTACTCAGGAGCAGATACCATACAGGGTGGCGACAAAACAGACAGCAACTTGAAACAGGCAACAACTCCTTTGACACTCTCTGCTCAGCTTTGAAATCAGCTAACCTCTTCCTGAAAAAGCAGGTGATCAGTAACAAAGACCTACAAGATTTAGGAGTGGAGCTGCTCTCTGTGCTCTCACGTTGTAAACTTGAGGTACTCAGGTATGCTATGTGTTTTTAATGTTTGATATGTTGATATGAATTTAGCCTTAAAAAAGTGCCAGTGGCTAAATATAAAACACTTCTGTTACAAAAACACAGTTGTATATAAAAGTTTGGCACCCCTCATCAAATTATGCATTTTGTTTATTTTCTAATAAAAACATGTAATAAAATTTAATGCACATCAAAAAGCAAATGCACAGTCATTATCTAATAGCTGAATAAAGCCATACATTATTTCAAACTGAAAACTGATATAATATATTATGGTATGGTAAATAGTAATACAGCCAAAAAGAAAATATAGTGTCATAAAAAAAAAAAAAAAAAAAAAACACACACACAACACGTATAGTTGAATATATGATCAGCAACAAGATATTATATGATTACATTGCAGAACAAAAAACAGCTCATAAACTGCAGCAGTGTTTTGTAGTATCTGTGCTTTGCTAAAATGCAATAAGCAATAAAAAAAATAAATTTAGATTACCAAAATAAATAGAAATATATCTAGTAGTACAAGACCTTCTCTATTTATCTCTCCCTTTGCGGACTTCCCTTTGCAATCTCAGCAAACAGTCAAGTGAAACTCTAGCATCATTTTTTCCAACAGATAATTTGTCTCTGAAAGAACTGGACAAATAACAATGATATGCAGGATTCAGGAGTGAAGCTGATCTCTGCTGGACTGAGGAGTTTAAATGGTAAACTAAAGAAACTTAGGTTTTTAATAAACCAAATATTGAATTGTAAACAGGTATCTCATATTAACCATGTCAAAAACATAGGCGCGTAGTCCCTTACAGTACTAAAATACAAAAAAAATATACATTAGACAATAAATATATACAAAATACAAAGACCAACGTTTCTGTTTATCCTAATATACAGTTTAATATAACAGTAATATAAAGTCAGGATCAATAAAGGATTCTTATCTTATGAATAAAAACTGATATATGCAGATGTACACATTTCCATATAGCGCTATGGTAAGGTTAAGGTAGATGAGAGATCAAGGGTATATACCAGGCATAGTATATTGATATAAACTCGAAGTCTGGTTTCCGATGAGCGATTGCCTATCTAATTTGTAAAAGTGTTTGTCTGTCGTATACAATGGAGCTGACAACAGTTACTGCAAGATTAGTTACAAACACAAAAACAACAAAAAACTAAAGAGTGAAAGGGGCTTGCAACACAGCACCCATACTTGGTGCCATCTTGGTTCATCATAAATAACAATTGTCTCCCATTGTTATTAATAAATGCACAAATTTGTGTATTTAGTTGATGTTGGTTCTAACGTTTTAAACTCTGGGGGCTACACTGAATATTTATCAAGTGGGTTCTATTCTGCAGCGAAAAGCCTTTGCCAAATTATGATTATAACATTAATGGCAAAATAGCATTCACTACATGTATGCAGAAAGTATTCATTCACACAAAACCATGAATACCCATTTCCTCACATGAAACCAATATACAATAAAAGTCCATGTTTAGTATTCTTGGCAAAGCAAGTAGACTTTAACATAAATGGATTGAACCAACAAACACTGACCTAAGTTTGTGATAAACACAAAGTGCAGTAGAAACAACTGCAAAATGGGAGATTAAATGATTCATGGGAAAATAATTGTCCTTTAATAGTATAATGGTTAATGGTATATTGTTTTTAACTATATTAACTCTTGACTTTGAGGGCAAATAATGATATTTCAGCAAAATATAATTAGTTGTACTAGGCTTATTCACATTTTAATATGTTATATATATTTCAATGTTATATATATTTCAATATGTTTTATATGAAATACTTGTTTATTCTAGTTTAGAGATTTTTGACTCTAAACAATCCAGGTCCACAGTCATCTGAGATGGTAAATGATACTTCTACTGTTGGAGGAAAAAAAGTTATGAAAGTCATTTTTCTCTGGGTGTTAAGCCCACTGGTTGGCTAATAGGAGGAGAAAATCATAATTTGAAAGTATCTGCTTAATTTAACAGCTTGTTGTGAGTGTCTACCAATCAGTGTAAGGAGGTTCAGGTGTACTATAGCCTGGATGATATAGGAACAGTAGCAGAAGGAGACAAATAGCATTAGGATAACCTGGTCAAAATAATCAACTGAATTACAAGTTTACCCATTGTCCTAACGTTTGTAAAACACCACCTTCTCCTTCACCTTGGCAGATTCACTTTCATAAAGGTGATGAAATTGTTATTCTCCAGGCCAGTCAGGTGAATGTTAAACATTTTGTTTGCCCACCATATATCATATGTCACTTTAATGAGTATCAGTTACTGTGTTCATTCAAAACACTGGTAACGTAAGCCAAAGTGGTGTGATCTAGGTTCTAGCAGCACTTGCAATGCTCAGCAGGGCTGTTTTTATGGAATGTATTTCTTTTTTGCATTAGAGTTTAGTCTTGACCCAAACAGTTATCAAAACAGCTCATCTCTCCTCCTGACTACTGCAGGAATCAATAACCAACATGATCCTTAGTTTGACCTGCAGTCAAGAGCAAGAGACGTAAGTATTTTATTAAAGAAAATATATAAACATATATAAAACAAAATAACACTTTCTGTAGAAGGAAAAAACATACAATGAATTCTCTCAAGAAACAGTGATCCTTTAACCACCCAGGTAAGTATTCAGGAAACTAATTCCAAAATATAATTTAAAATGTAAACCAATCATAAAAGTATCCCCTTTTTTAGTTCCTTTCTTGATTGTCAAGTATTCTCAAATGCTGTTACTGAATGCTATTAATTATTCTTAATCCAATATTACGTTTTGTTGACACGGTCCCCGGGTAAGGATTTTATTATTGTAACCTATTTATAATTATTTCAGTTAACTGTGTTTAATTTCTCTTCTAGCTTCTGTTTAATTTCAGATGTCTCTGGTGTGGAGTATAATTACTTTTTATTGTTTTATTGTTTACTTATAAAGTAGGGATTTATTTTCTATTTAGTTATTGCTTATCCATGCTTATTTCTGCTGTTTAGATGTTTTGTTGTTAAATTAAAATCTCTTTCTTTGCAAACACATTAATCACCAATAACAGCAATAATCAAGGAATGTCAGTGTAGATTTAACTGAAACTCAGCATCAACAGTCGCATATTAAGTGACAATTTTCCATTGCTTAATAGTAAATAGACCAAAAGACAAAAATAGAAGTGTTTTCTTTAAAGTCCCTTCTGGTGGGATCAATTCTCCTAAATATCAAGAGTTAGCCCTACCACTTTGTGGGTGAGTAGAAAGCAAGAGAAGTCAGAGCACAAGTCCAGCAGAAGAATTCTCAGGCTCCAAATCTGGTTGACTGGTTGTCCATTTAGTCTTGGGCTTGACTCGCTATGTAGCGCTGCTCGGTGCACCGACCACTTGCATCCGAGAAATGGAAGAAAGTTGAACAATTCAACCACACCAAAAAACAGACCTGTTTATAAAACAGTGCCTTAGTATTTCTACAATCATATTTCAATACATAAATTCAGAATACAGTCTCCAGTTCTTTGTACATGCACATATCATCTTATCTTAAACAACACATTTATGTCACACACACAGCAATTGAATAAAAAGATTTGAACTTCCCTTGCCAGGAAATATTATTATTTTTATTATTATTATTATTATTGTTATTATTATTAATGTATTTGTTTTAAATTAAATCATTAAGCTATACAGAAGAAAAAGAGGTTTAGAATATTAATTATTTAGAAGACTAATTCTTTAATATATTATTTTTTATTATTTATTTTAACATATTAATAAACCGTTATTAATGTATTACATTTAAAAACCTATTTTCAAAGCTAACTTGTACCCGCAGCTTTAATCACAGACCCCAATATAGAAATTAAATTAACTCATCAACTAACAGATCTCCATCTCTGTTTGTTGATTTAGGCATTCGACAGGCGAAGAATCTGCATGGATAACAGGAACACGACCGTGATCATCGAGTGCCCCCAGCAATGAGTGGCATGAATCTTATTAAAACAAACGTTTTAGTTCTACAAGACTGCTTATATGCTTATAATATAACACTATGGTGATAGGAATATGTTATTACTATTGAAACTAATTTAAATATAATTCAATTAAACAGCTCTAATAGCAGAAAAATAAACAATCCCATTAAATACAGAAATGACCTTTGGAGACTTCCTGGAAACGTCCCAGCATAGACCAATAAGAACGTCCTGTGTAACATTTTCAGACCCTACAAAGAAACCTTCAGATGACGTAGGCAGAATTGGTTTCCCAGGAATTGCTACTTTACGGCTTAAAACGTCATTAATTACTCTGAAAACTCTCTATAGGTTTAGAGATATTTGAACTTTTTCAGCTCCTCCTGGAGATATTTTGGTGTTTATGGATTTCCTGCTTTTAAAACAGCTTCTACAGATCTGAATTCAAACACTGGCGCATTTATAACAGACTAAAGACTGCAGCTGTTACAGGGCAGGGATTGGAAAACAGTCAAAGGGGCGGTGAGGTGGACTGCTGTCAGTTACGTGTGTCGTCCTTCTACAGAATGGATGTTTCCATCTTTTGTCTTTTGTATACACTGTGTGGTCCTATGTATGTGGCCTTGTAGGAGACGCAGTGCTTCTCAAGCTGCAGTGGATTTAAATAGCTGTTCAGTGAAAGAGCAGAGTTTCTCAGATCGCCTCTCCCTCTAATGTAATGTGTAAGTGTGAGCTCATGCTCCTCAGCATGCAGTGTATCAGCCTCATTAGGCCACCAGTCTGTCAGTACTCATTAGTATTCAGCAGTTTGGAATCAGTGTTTCAGTACTGTAGAAGCATGTTTTTGCAGATGCCAGTATACAATCCTTACAGTGTGATATTAATATTATATATGTGGACAGTTTGTAGGGAGCTGTAAAAATGGATAAGAGTTCAATGATGAACCGAGCTGTAGATGATTCTATGATGGAGCTCCATTAATATCCATAATGTGTCTTATTCAAAAAGCAGTGACCAAATCTCACCGACTGAACATCTATTTAGATAAATCCTATATGTAGATATTAACTTTAAATAGCTATTTACTTGTTATTTCATAATATCTATCCCATGTCACAACTATCCAGTACCCAGGATAGTAAATAACCCATCTGTTTATGTTGTAGTGTTCAGTTTATACCATTTCAGTCTACACTGTTTTTATTGAATAACAATTATTAATATGACAAGTGATTTCAAACTTTTGAATGCTGGTGTGAGTTTGGTGGAAGACTTTAGGATAGGCTTAGGAGTATCATGTAAAAGTAATATTTATTTCCAGTGTAATAAACGGTGTGAAATGCTCTTAGTGTTTTGTTTTTTTTTGGAGTAAGAATGAACTGAGAAATGAAGTTTTATCTGTGATTCCATACTTTGATGTTAATAATGGGTTCTTATGATTTTGTCAGTTTATTGGTTTAGTTATTAGTTTGATTTAATGTAACTACTATGACACTTCCTTTATAGTGCAGTTGTTTGATGATAATGGTGAAGAGGAAAGCCTTATAGTTAGTCATGAACCAGAAAGAGTCCCAGTAGGAACTGATAATGATCTCTTCAAAGTGGGTTCCTGTTGGGATTGGAGGTTGAAATAAACCGTTTAAAATATGTAGAGGTTTATGTGAGTAAGTATTTATGACTGTAATTAAACTGTTTGAGTTGATGTTACTGTAATGTTCTTCTCTGTGTTGTTAAAAGAGAATAACACAGATTCCCCATAGAGTTCCCCTTTAACTTTGTGTTGAATCTGTTACAGGAATAGTGAATATGCAGAGCAAATCCCCATCATTTGTGATCTCAGTATCTGGAGCATCAATTCCTTTATCAGGACCAGATGACAATGAGGTGAAATGGTCTGGTAAAGCTCTCTGTTTAAGAACTGACAGCTCAGACTTTAGACGTGCATAATTTTCCATTTGCCAGCAGCTTTTCTTTATTCAACAGAGAAATCTATCATTAAACAACAAACAAGCCTCCATATAGGTCAGATGTTTGTCCCATGTGACTATGTTTAACACTAAATGGTGTGTTTTTGTGTTTTGTAATTGTTATATAATTAAACTCCTCTATAAATGATCTTAAATTAGTTCTGATATAAGAAGTCTTGATTTCAATAAGACCACCACTCTCAGTAAACTAAATAATAGAACTCTCCCTGTAAAATGTTCTCAGATAGAAGAGTATTGTGCAGACAGTCCATGTTTTAATATCACATCAGTGCTACTGATAGCCTTCTTTGTTGCAGCCCATGACCAACACTAATGGTACAAAAGAGTCAGAGACTCAACAGAACTAGGCTGAGCATCTTCATGCAGGAGCTGGTCGTCTTGGTGTTTACTAAAAGAGCTTTGAGAGAATCGAGCCGTACAGGAAAGTCTTTAGAGGGAGCTCTACTGAGAAGATAGCTTGACGTTAAAAGGTGCCATACCAGGTAACGGTGTATGTGTTTGTCTGTGATATTTTCCCCACTTATAAAGAATGCTCATAATTCCTGCAGTCATAGGAGTCAACATCAGTCTTAGTTACTGCATTAACACACTGCTGATCCATTTTGTTTGTACAGTGCTCATGTCATTTAAGTTCATTCACGAAATTCTGAAGTAACATACGTCTAAAAACATCCTGAAGGTGATCAGTTTGAGACTGAATATGGTACAAGACCAGCAGAAGTTTTGATTGTTGAAAGGGCAATGTATAAGTTTAATTTGCTTCTTTGTTTGGTGCTGAGGCACTCACAAGTTTATTCAGATTTGACATTAGCTATTGTAACCAAGGAGAGATGTTTTATTATTATTAATTTAATTAATGTCAGATTATTAGTCTTTGTTCTAAGAGCGTTGTGTTCAAATGTTTTTAAATGTTCACTGTGCAGTTTGGGATTTTAAAAAAATCCGGAGTGAGTACATTTGGTATATAATAATGATGCAGTTATTAAATATATTTTAAAACAAGTGAAATACATATATTTAATAAATACATTTGCAGGAGTATATTTGAAGTCTACCAACGTATACTTAAAACAATTCCATTTTGGCACAGCTAAATACATTTAACACAGTTAAAGTTATATTTTGTACAGTTATAATTATATTAATTATTTTGTACAATATAATTATGATAAGTATAAAAACAGATGTTCAGCTTTAGCAGACTTTAAGTACACTGATCATTAGTGCAGATGCAGGTACACTAGTGCACTGTAGTAATTTAATTTGAAGTTTACCTGAGGATATTATTCATAGAGTGGGCGGAGCTCGGCTTACATCTTTACCTACTACACTACTTACACTAGAGGGAGACATACACTGAGTGAGTGGACATGAAATACAGGTAAGGTGGAACAGGTGAAACAGGTGAAACAGGTCTCATCGAGACAAAACTGAAAGTAAGTTGAAGTCGAAGACGCCATCGGAGGATCAGAGGAGATTTCAGAAGCAGAGGATTTGCGACGGTAGGCTTTAAGATCATTAGTAATCTGGTTGTGTTGTAGATTATCTAGTAGTTTAACAGGTATCGTTGTGTGTTTGTGTTGATTAAACTAATACAGTAGTTGTTTACTTTAACCTAGATGTGAAATGTGAAATGGATGTAGGCTTCTGATAACCGGTTCTGGTTCTCTTTAGCTTTGTGCTGTGCTGCTCCAGTGTAGCTTGAGGCAGTCCAGCTCAGGCATTAACAGTACACTTTTTATAAGATGTTTTATTCGTTGTGAGCTATTTTTGACAACCCTGTTACAAATACTCAGGAACTTGAAAAAAAGCAGATTATAAATATTATATAGCATTAAGTAAAC
The DNA here is from genome assembly GCA_024036415.1 of Prochilodus magdalenae. Taxonomy (NCBI): domain Eukaryota; kingdom Metazoa; phylum Chordata; class Actinopteri; order Characiformes; family Prochilodontidae; genus Prochilodus; species Prochilodus magdalenae. The sequence goes on along the minus strand of JAMWET010000345.1, from coordinate 15,724 downwards.
AAAGTCACATTCACATTAAATCCTTATTTAATTAAAATATATACATGGTTTATACTTTGAACTCTCCTGCCCAATTTTCTTTTTACTATTTTCAGTATTAATTTTCAAATGTAAAGCATGGCGCACTGATATAAAGCTATATGAGCAGCACAGCCTCTTAGCAGACACTAATGATGGTCATTCAGAAATATTATTGACCTCTATTTATAAGCATTGTTAATGGACTCAATTTTTACTGATCACAAACAAACCAAACCATTTATACTCTACACATTTATCATCTTCATGTTAGAAATATTTAAGGAGATGATACTTCACTGAATGTGAGATGTACTGAGGTACAACATGAGCTGCTCTACACTTTTTAATGTAGATCACTACATTATTTTAATATAGTAATCCTGTGGATCAGTAATCTGTAACCTTCCTTTTCGGTATTTGTATCTCGGTTTTTGGCTGCATTCTTGTTTGTTTATTGTTGGACGGATTTTCTGGTATCGAACCTGGACTGTTTTTGGTCTTTGAATATTTGCCTATTAAACCTGCACTTGACTCCTCACCCCGGATCACGTTGTGGATCCGTTCAGTGGCAGTTTAAATTTAAAATAAAATTTGAATAGACAAAGCATAAAAATAGTTCTATTATAGTAGCGCTATATTTTATACACCTGTTATTCAGTATCTTTCCTCCACTTCTCTATCCACTTTTTTCTCTGTGTAGAAATCAATAAATTAACGTTTAATTAGTGTTAATGTCTATGAATCTAAATATGAAAATGGTCTGATCATGATTTAAACACAGCTGAGATGTTTTTTAATTAATAATTATAGTTAATACACTCATCATCAAAAGTTGCACTTAGATAGAATGAAGCAACAGGAATGAGACCTGGGGCATAAGTTTGACATTATGAGAAATGTAAATGATTCAGGTTTCACTCTTGGCTGTCACATAAGCCATAAGGATGGGCCTTATCGCTGTACCTGACTGATTATATAAGGTCATCCTGGTTTATGTCCTTTCCATTCTGACTAGTGCTGTTGTGCTGGTAGTATCCTTTGGAAGTAAAGTGTGCCTCAGAGAAGAGTTGCACAGGGGTTGACATAATGTGGACCATAATGGTCATGTGGACACTATCATAAAATGCTGTTAACTCTTATATTTGATATGAAAGTTGGTAATCCAGAATGTGGGAGAAGAGAGAAAGGCCATTATAGGGGGTGTTTGAGAGCTATTTAGTATTTAAATTATTTTTGGAATAATAATTTGGGTCTACATTTAAATGATGTCCCAGGACATCATTCTGTGCATGGATTAATTAAAATTTCATGGGTGAGACTGAAAATGTCCTCTAATTCTGGAATTTCCCAGCTGCTCAGGAGGAAAACAGAGAAGCGTCTCTCTGCAGACTGAAGGACAGGGTAGGTACATATATGGGTGGAATGAGTCAGGAATGTCATGTCAGCTGGTGAAACAGGTGAAACAGGTCTCACTGAGACAAACTTAAAGTAAGTTGAAGACGAAGACACCATTACAGGTTGGAGTTGGGTGGTGCTAGCAGTGCTCAGCTGTGAGCTTCTCGGCTAAAGAGGCTAATTTACCAGCTAATGTTATTGTGTAAGAAGAGTTTTTCTGATCAGCTGCAGATTCACTTTCACCTACACCGGTGTGGAAACATGGTGAGGGGTGTTTCTATCACTAGATGTTGAACAGTGTTGGTGCGGAGGTGGATTTATGATTAGAGGCTGTTACAGCTGCAGTCCACTGTAGGCCTCTGATATCCAGTTAGCTCAGTTTCTGATGTAACTGTGTGTTTACTCCTGTATTATACCGAGTACTGCGCACCTGTAGTGAAGGCCATGTCTGTTCACAGGACCACCAACAGCTTAGAGACCACCGGTAATGATTTATAAGGCAGAATACAGCATGAAAATAATTTAACACTTAAAAAGAAACAACACAAAAGAATTAAATATCAGTCCACTCCATCCACTAATCACTCCATCTTCAGTCTTAAACTTCAGATCATTTATTATCATTTATAAACCTAATAAATAATGTTACTTCACTTTAGAGATCATCATTAGATGAACTTGTTCTAGATAACTTTCAAGACTAAACAGTGGATAAAACTAATGCAGCAAAACCGACACCACAGTAATAACAGCCACAGAGGTGTTTTCAGATGGTTCATTCCAGGATTAGAGGACAATTTAGGCATTAGAGCTTAGGAAAAATGTATCCTTTGTTTGTCAAATAATTTGATTTGTCCAGCTCAGACATCTAAGGTACACTTTTTATGAGATGTTTTGTTTGTTGCATGCTGTTTGGCACAACCCTGTTACAAAAAGTCAAATAAAATTATTTATTTAATTTAAAAATTATTTAGCATAAGGTAAAAAAAGAGTCACATTTACTTTAAATGCTATTTAATTGTAATGAATATATATGATTTATACTAATTTAAGCAGCCTTTGAAATCTCTCTTGCCCAAACCTTTCAGCATTTATTTTCAAATATAAAGCATGGCATATTGATATGAAGCCATATGAGCAGCACAGGCTCCTAGCAGACACTAATGATGGCCATTCAGAAATATTAGAATGACCTCTAGTTAGAAACATTGTTAATGAACACCATTTATACTGATCATAAACAACTCAATTTATACTCTGCATGTTTATCATCTTCATGAAATATTTAAGGAGATGTTATTTCACTAAATGTGAGATGTGCTGGGATACAATATGAGCTACTCTACACTTTTGAAAATAGATCACTACATTACTTTAATATAGTATTCCTGTGGATCAATACCCTGTAACCCTCCCAGCCCTGAGTAGTAATAATAAATATGTCATAAACAAGACCACAAACTGGATATGATCAGTTATTCAAATAAACAAACATAAAAATAGTCATATTATAGTAGGCTAACATTATATATGCAATTCAAAACCTCTTCTCCACTTCTCTTTCCTCTTTCTTCTCTCTGTAGAAATAAAATAAAAATGTTAAAGTCTTTGAACCTAATGAAATGATTTAAACAAAGTTGAGATCTTTTTCAATTAATAATTATAGTACACAAAATAAACTTGCACTTCTGTCACGTACGTTCTTTCCATTCTGACTCATGTTCTTGTGTTAGTAGCTTCCTTTAAAAGAGAAGTAGGCCTCAGAGAAGAGCTGGAGAGGGGTTGTATTGTAGGGCTCCGGGAAGCAGGATGGTTTTATTGACACATTGTTGACCACACTGGTCGTGTGGATAATACCATAGCATGCTGCTGGCTCTTCTATTTAATATAAAAGTTGGTGATGCAGAGTGTGGGAGAAGAGAAAAAAGCGATTATAGGGGGTGTTTGAGAGCTATATGGTATTTAATTTAAATTTGGAATAACATTCCGGATCGATATTTACATGATGTATTAGGACAAGTAAAATTTACACAAGAGAAGCATGTTTTAGAATTCTGGCATGGATTAATTGAAATTTCATGGCTAGGACTGAAAATGTCTTCCAATTCTGGAATTTCCCAATAGCTCAGGATTAAAAATGGAAAACTGTCTGTCTCTGGACTGCAGGACAGGGTAGGAACTTATATGGGTGGAATGTATAGGGGCGGGACCATTCTGGCAGTTGACCAGTTAGAGTTCTGTTGATTCTTTAAGGTAAATTGGGTGATGAGTTAAGAGATACAGATCAGGTGGTGAAACGGGTGGAACAGGTCTCACTGAGACAAATATGAAAGTAAAGTTTAAGACAAAGACGCCAGTAGAGGATCAGAGGAGATGTTGAACAGTGTTGGTGTGGAGGTGGATTTATGATTTCAGGTTGTTACTTGAGATAAGTAAGTTAAATCACTCGTCATCAAAAAGTTGCACTAAGAAGGAATCAACCGACAGGAATGACTCTTGGTGGGTTTGACATTATGAGAAATGCAAGTAATTCAGGTTTCACTCTTTGGCGATCACAAAAGCAAGAATAGGCCTGAATGATGTTGCTTAAACTTATTTTAAATCTTATATTTGATATGAAAGTTGGTTATTCAGAAGGTGGGAGAAGAGAAAAAAGCCATTATAGGCTGTGTTTTAAGAGCAATTTTTTTATATGCTGTAATATATTAAGGTGCATTTTTTAAAGTTCTGTGCATGGATTATTTGAAATTTCATGTGTTGAACTGAAAATATCGTCAAATTCTTGAATGTCCCAGTTGTTCAGGAGAAAAATAAAGAAATGACTCTCTGCAGAGTGCAGGATAGGAACTTAAGTGGGTGGAATGTTCTGGTGATTCTTTAACGTAAACAGGTGATGAGTCAGGAGCATCAGGTCAGGTGGTGAAACAGGTGAAACAGGTCTTACTGAGACAAAACTGAAAGTAAAGTTTAAGATGAAGACAACATTAGAGAATCAGAGGAGATTACATAGGTAAAGGATTTGAGACGGTAGGCTTTAAGATCATTATTAATCTGGTTGTGTTGTAGGTTGAATAGTAGTTTAACAGGTAAAGCTGTGTTTGTTTTGATTAAAACAATTAGTTATTTAGCTGTAACAATAAGCAATAAACAGCTGTTTCTATGAGTGTCAAGTTGTTGTCTGTAGCTATGTGTCCACAGCTCAGTTGTGAGCTTCTTGGGTAACGAGGCTAATTTACCAGCTAATGTTATTGTGTTAGAAGGGTTTTCTGATCAGCTGCAGATTCACTTTCACCTACACCGGCGTGGAAACATGGTGAAGGGTGTTTCTATCACTAGATGTTGAACAGTGTTGGTGTGGAGGTGGATTTATCATTACAAGCTGTTACAGCTGCAGTCCACTGTAGGCCTCTGATATCCGGTTAGCTCAGTTTCTGATGACATACTTGGAAATTAATAGTGCCAAAACAACAGAGTTTGCATACAGAAAAGCAAGGTTTCAGTCAGTCCATCTCCAGTTTTAAACCTCATATAATGTTTTATTATAATTATTTATAAACCTAACAAATAATGACACATTTACACCCTGCTGGACTCTATTAGATAGTGGAAGCTGATGATTGCCATTCTAATGAATGATTAGATATGACTAATGAAACATGTGTACAAAAGGAAAGTAGATGTGCTGGAATAACATTAAGTTCAGTTTCCTGTCTATGCTTTAAATATGAAACTCTTCACAGAGAACAGAGGGCAGTGTGCCAAGTGTCCTGTCGTGTCTGTGGAGTGTGAAAATCTCATGATGGATCACTTCAGCAGTGGAGAAAAAACCTCTAACTCAAAGTGAGTTTATTTCCATTTCAAAACTGGTTCATAATGTTTATTCATAACAGTCAGAACTGCATGACATTTAGTTATGATGTATTTTGGGTAGTACATTTAAACTATTATAGTAAAGTTACAGTCAAGCATATAGTGTTTAGAAAGGAAAATATGATAAACACAAGTTTAATCCTGCACAGCCAACTGTGGTACAGTGGATGTTATAGAGTTAATATGTTATCAGCATGTTTTGTGATGTAACTGTCTTCTAATACTCATATTAAATGATCTATATTGTTTCTTCACATCACATTTCCAGACTGCAGACATACAGAGCAAAACCTCCAGAACCTAGCTGTGTGTCTATGAAGAGCAATGACTCAGTGAATGTGAGGTGAGACACTAACAAAACATGGTAGCAAATTTCAGTAGTGAATTTCAGGAGGATGTTTCTTAGGAAGTGTATTTTGGATTATTCGCAGACTAAATCCTATTTCTCACTGCCACTGAGAGTCATTGTTATGATCACCTGAGGTAATCAGTATGTGTGTCAGTAATGAGATAAGCTGTACTGAACAGAGGTGAGACATAAACAGAACATTTAACTTGTTTCTGGATTTGGACCACTTCTCCACTTCTTAATGCAGGTGGTAATGAATTTTTTTTACCTGTATGGTCATCTGATGTTCCTAATGTGTCTGGTTCTGCTGAGATGACGGCAGTGTTGTAGGTTGTGAAGTAATGTGAGAAAAACTTTAAATTTCCACTTCAAGTCAAAATGTGTTTGTGTCTGTGTCTCACTGTCTATCCATATATTTGTTGGCTCATTGTTTTCTTGCATGATTGATGATTACTTGATGTACCTAATGTAGTGCTACGAATCTGACAACAAACAGGATTAAGTGTCTGACATGTGTCAGTGTGACTTATGTTAGTCCAATTCGGCTTGTGACATGTAGCTACTGGGACTTGAACTGGTTTAAAATGAGCCAGAAGGCTATGTACTAACCACTATAGTACAATGGTAGTGATGTGCTCGTACCTGAATGGGGAGATGAAGAGTGGCATTTCAGGGAAAGAGGGCAAACTCATGGAATATAAACATATCGGGATGAAAAACAGGTAAACAAACGAGAAAAAATGAGAGACGTCAAAGGACGGACGTAACAGGAAAAAACTGAAGTAAACCAGCAGGATTTGAACCACCATCAGCTGGAGCAGTGCAGGACTTCAGGCAAAAGAGAAAGGGTGGGAAATTGAGAACAAAGGTGCTGTAAACAAACTAAAAGAAAAAGGCAAACAAACCGCAGCCACTCGGTTTGTATGGCAGAACTGAAAAACGGATACCTTGGGGGTATGGGTGTGGAGTTGTATCAGAGAGTGAAAGTAAAGTTTAAAGAAACAAATGATGAGATCAAAGAAATGACCATGGCTGAATAATGTACCCTTCTACAGCCACCTTAAACACATTCTCTGTTATAATCCCAGCTGTCAGCATTTGAGACGTTGTGATCTCTCCTGTGATGCTGCCGAAGAAGAAACTGAAACCTCTGGTAGCGAATCTGCATTTATTGGCAGTCATGATTGTTTACCTGTGTGTAAACGAGCCACATGAAGCACTGTTCTTTTGCACATGTAAGAGTTTAGGAGCATGATCTTTTTAGACTGTAAGATACACCTCATATTTAAAAGGTATCATGAACAGACTAACAAAGAAATTGGATTTGGTGAGAAAATCAGATTTGCATTGCTTTCCCTGCTGTGTGAATGTAGAAAAATGTCATATACATTTACATAGACCACATGTCTATTTCTTACTGCTACTCATTTTGTTTAGTTGCATGATCATCAGATGTAACAAGTGTGTCTGGCCATGAGATGTAATGAGGAAAAAAAACCTAATTTCTACTGGCTATTAGTCATTATAAGCAGTGTGTGCATGTAGCTATGAATGTCTGTAATAAGATTAACAATGAATACTTATAGTCACAGTTATAGTTTTGACATAAAGTGTGTGAAATATTTAAAAATTGATTAATAATATATTGGGGGAAATCTACAAAATTGATGGACCTGTGATCTCCTAAGAAGTGTTTTTCACTCTCCATCTATTAATAGTTGTCTGATGTAGCTGTCTCCTAATACTCATATTAAACTCGTTATCTTGTTTCTCCACATCACATTTCCAGACTGCAGACATACAGAACAGAACCTCCGGAGCCCAGCTGTGTGTCTATGAAGAGCAGCAAGTCAGTGGATCGCCCTCCTAATTTCAGTAATGAAAGATCCAGTATTGACTTGAGGTGAGACACTAACACAACATGGTGTTGAGTTTCAGTAGTTTCTCAGGGAGGGTTCTTACTGTCTCTGAGAGTCATTGTTTACCACATGGTCACCTGATGTAAGTATGTGTTGTCAGTAATTTACATTTATATTCGTGGCATTTAGCAGATAAGCAAGAAGGTTAAAACTCACCATGAGCTCAGATGTTGCCTGAACAAGAGCCAGGCTGATACCTTGAAAGAAGAACACAGAGTTAATACAGCATAAGTGTACTAACTAGTCTTCCCAAGCCAGCAAGAACAAGGGTGGAATCCTCTAAACGTTGCACAGGAGAAATCTGCATGACCGAGTCAGGTTCGCAGTATGTGCTGAGAACGATAACTGGTCATCCATCCACACCAAGGCATCTTTGGTCAGGGTGATCAAGGAGTTCTTGAATGATATAGTAAGCTCATGGTGAGGACCTGTAGTGCCAGGTATGAACAATACACAGACTTGCTGGGATTCAGATGGTGAGCTGTCATCCCTTAGGAAATGTTTGTCAGGCATGCTGAGATGTGACTGCGGACCTCTGCATTAGATGATGGGAAGCAGAGCATATGTTGAGTGTCGTCAACATAGCAGTGAGAGGAGAAATCCATGAGAGGTAATTACTTCACCAGAAAAATGAATGTAAGGAAAAGGAAACACTGGTGAGGAGCCGACATGGAGCAGATGTGGAGCCTTGCAGATGTGGTTCCAGTGATTCCAAGATCAATGAGACCAATAGGAGGATTTTGTGTTTCACTATGACGAAGGCTGCAGAAAGGTCAGGCAGAAACAGAACTGATGGCGGTTAGGCTGATGTTGCTGCCTGGAGCCTCTCAGTCACTGCAATGAGGGCACTTTCTGTTGAATGTGCTGCATTGACTGCAGACTGATTAAGACCCTGAAGCCTGTTCTAAAAAGGAGTCAGACCGGCCTGTACCTACTAATGTCTAAGCTATCCAGCGAGGGTTTCTTTATGAGATAACCAGCACTGACATGATATGAGAGATACTTGTCTGACCATGAGATGTAATGAGGAAAACAACTTAAATTCTACTGGCTATCAGTCTTAATGAGAAGTGTGTGCATGTAGCTATGAATGTCTGTAATAAGATTAACAATAAATACTTATAGTCACAGAGAGTGTAGTTCCAACATAAAATGTGTGAAATTTTTTAAAATTGGTTGATAATATATTGGGGGAAATCTACAAAAGTGACTGACCTGTGATCTCCTAAGCTGTGTTTTTAACTCTCCATCTATTAACAGTTATCTGATGTAGCTGTCTCCTAATAGTCATATTAAACTCGTTATCTTGTTTCTCAACATCACATTTCCAGACTGCAGACATACAGAGCAGAACCTCCAGAGCCCAGCTGTGTGTCTATGAAGAGCAGCAAGTCAGTGGATCGCCCTCCTAATTTCAGTAATGAAAGATCCAGTAGCGACTTGAGGTGAGACACTTACACAACATGGTGTTTCAGTAATTTCTCAGGAAGGGTCTTTGGGATTTTCTTGCCTTTTGACTAAATCTTTATTTCTCACTGTCTCTGAAAGTCATTGTTTACCTCATGGTCACCTGATGTAAGTATGTGTTGTCAGTAATTTACATTTATATTTATGGCTTTTAGCAGACATTTGTGTTGCATTGGAGAATGTTTTCCAGCTAGAACAAGAAGGTTAAAACTCACCATGAGCTCAGATGTTGCCTGAACACGAGTCAGGCTGATACCTAAAAAGAAGAACACAGCGTTAATACAGCATAAGTGTACCAGCTAGCCTTCCAAAGCCAGAGAGAACAAGGGTGGAATCCTCTAAACGTTGTACAGGAGAAATCTGCAAGACTGAGTCAGGTTCGCAGTATGTGCTGGGAACGATAACTGGTCATCCAGAATCACACCAAGGCATCTTTGGTCAGGGTGATCAAGGAGTTCTTGAATGAAATAGCAACCTCATGGCGAGGACATGTAGTGCCAGGTATGAACAATACACAGACTTGTGTATTGCCATTTCGAAAGGTTCAATATGTGAGGGAAAGTATTTCTTTCATATTTACATTATAGATTTACATAGTGGAGCTGCTATTGGAGTCATTACTCAAGTAATTTCTTTTCTTTACATTCCTGCAGGGAGTTATGGGTATAACTAATTAACCAGTTATTAGGAGTACAGTACATAGTTTATCTTAATTTAAGCATCTGATCCAATCCCAGGGGGAGTGTTAAGTCATGAGACATCTAGTGATCTGCACGCTTATCACAATATTGAGTATATCAAGACTAGATTTAATAAAAGCATTTTATTAAAAATAAAATAAAATAAAATAAAATAAAATGACAACAGGAAGTCCAGAGTTTACTGAAACTCAGAGGAAGCTATTATGTGGAAAATGAGCAGATCTGGAGCATAAATCTGAATATAACAATTAATCATATCAAAATCAATCATTAATAATAAATAAATCATCAAAAGCAGAACATCAATAAGCACAGCACTGAGGACTGGACCATAGAGGTATATTTTGGGTGTGGTCACCTTACTGGAAGTTCAGGGTGTGAAGCTCAGTAAGTGCTGGTCTAAGTGCAGATTGGACTGGTCTTTTAGCATGGTGGTGGAAGGAGGTCCATTGACCCATGTGGTTGACATCAGCTAGCCTGGTCACTGGGTGGCCGGCAGCTTCAGAGAGAACTCAGAGAGACTCGGAGAGAACTCAGGAATAACTCAAAGGGAACTTAGAAAGACCCCAGAGAGAACTCAAAGAGCACTCCAAAAAAAGCACTAACTTCTCTGTGTGTGACCTGAGTTTATGTACAGACCCGGGAGGTGGAATTAGGAGTGGCCAGTCATTGGTCATGCATATGTACTTAGCCTGCTCATTCTTTCACAAGAGCGTCTTAAATTTCCTCATAATTTTGAGGATTTCAAAGCACAGTTGTATTATTAATAAAACATGCATTTCATGTGTTAAATAAAAACGTATTATGATTAACCAAAATATAGAAAGGACACAGAAAAAAATTAAATAATTTAAAGCCTTTAACATTCTGTATATCCTGAGGCTAATAAGTACACACACTCTGCATTAGGGTTTCAAAACGTATTAGTCTTATACAATCCTACTGCTAAAAGGGTTACATGTGAAAAAAGAATAGCAGTGGTAACAGATAGAGAGAAAGGCAAATTAAAATCCACGAGATAAAATATAATTCAGATAATTGTGTTTTTAAATCATTTAGTTAACACGGTTCCAATAATTACAATTACACCTGAGATTCTAAACTACTTATAAAATGGTAAAGGCATGAAAGGTAATACTAATGTTGTTTAAAGAAACTAAATCGCAGTTTAAGAATCCTAACAGATAAAGAGAGACAGAAGAAGACAACATATTCAAATTCTAAAAGGGATTCTGACTACATTTAAATTAGAAGCTGACATTTTAAAAAACATTATCAACAACTAACAGAACAATTCTATGAATGCCTTTACGGAGGGAAAATGCAGTTTTAGGGGATTTCTTAAGATTTGCTAAGATTTTCTGTTTCTAGCAGCTTTGGAAAGTCAGAACAAACTGCTGAGTTTGCAATTGAGTCCCAAGTCATGAGGGTATCTGTGGCAAGACCCCGTAGATATAGAGAGGCCATCTGGAGTTACTGCCAGTAGGTGGTTTCTGTCCTCTTAACTGATATCCAATAGAAAGAGAGTAGATGGTGACCATGGTCTGTCTTACATCTATGAAGAATGACCAACACTTTACAATCCACTTTTATAGAAAAGGCAAATGCATTAATTGAGTAGTAACAGCAACACATTCTAATATTTCTTTCATCCAATGCAACTCAAAAACACAGAGAGTCACACACAGTACACAGAGCTGTGTTATATGTGTAGTGGAACTCAAGCCTCTTTTGATAATGGTAAAATCATCTGGTACTACAGTCTGTATAACTGTATATCATTTGCACAACTATGAAAGTAGCTTGTGCAGCAGCCAAATAAAATAATGTAAAAAGAAAAAAAATATGAGCCAAGTAAAGTGCCGTATGGTGCTCCACAGATAATACAGTGCTTATCTAAAACGTGTTCAACTGTACTAACAAGTAAAATCATCCAGTCAAATCTATAAAATCAATTTTATGCGGTATCTGCATGATGCAGAAACATTAGTACACAACTTTACTACCTCCGGACTAGACTACTGTCAGATGTTCTATTAGTAAACTTCAACTAGTTCAAAACACTGCAGCTAGGGTCCTTACTAAAACCAGAACATTTGATCATATCAGCCCAGTTCTGTCAGCTCTCCACTGGCTCCCATATTCCGCTGGCTCCACTGGCTCCCATATTCTGTTATTCCGTTATTATTCCATTATAAAATCATTAAATTAATGAACATATAAAGCCCTACATGGGCTTGTTCCTGATTACCTACAAGAACTTATTTCCTATTATGAACCATCTCATTGCAGGCTTCTTCTTAGTTCCTAAAATTAATAAGGTATCAGCAGGGGGAAGAGCCTTCTCCTATAAAGCCCCCCAGCCATGGAATAGCCTTCTAGAAATTGTCCAGGACGCAGACAGTCTCAATCTTTAGGTCTAGGATACAAACTTACTTATTTAGCTTATCTTAACTTAAATAAAGGCCACAGATCCAGGGGTTCATGGGCAGAGGGTTTTATGATAAATTGAGATGCTGGTGCTGCCACTGCACCCGATCACAAGTCTGTGTTACCTTCTGGTTCTATCTTTTTAGCCAGGCTGTAATAGTCAAATGCTGGAGCGGCTGCCACACTCTGAAAATGTTCATACTCACTGTGTTCCGTAATTAGTCCCAACCAGAGATAACTGTCTCTCTTTACTCTTATCAAGCTAATAGCTAGCCTTCGGTCCGGCTTTTCTGCTACCCACCTCTGACCAGCTGCTTACCCACCCAACCAGACATTGATGGAAGATTAATTGCGTTTTCCCGGTACCTGGCTCTGACACAGCTACTTATCTGCCCAACCTAACCAGGTGTTATCTTGGGAGTGAGATTGAACACTGGCCACTATGTTCATGGCAAGGAATATCTCATGACTTATGTCAGTGTATAATACATCAAATTCCTTCTATATTTTGTTTTACAACAATACTAATAGGCTGTCAGGTATTTCCATATGTGTTCATATCTGAATTTCATGTAGGTCATAAATTGCATGTAGGCAAACAGAAGAGTAAACTTTCACCATTTTAGTATTTTACCATGAAGTTATTCAGAAACAGAAATACTATAACTGTACATATCTTATCCAACTCATTCTCACTCTTCTATTCTCTCTTTCTTTTTTGTAGCTGTATGAGAGATGCTTTACTTAAGGATCATTCCAGTTGTGGAGTGTGTGATCAGATTCAGACTGATCCAGTCTGTCTCAAGGAGTCCATGAAGCAGGACTACAGCCAACCAGTGGATGATGTCCTGCATAGACATGTACAGAGACACAAAATATGCATGAAGAACAGATATGAGAGCTTATTTGAGGGATTTAAAACCCATCAGAATAAAACCCTTCTGAACAGGATTTACACTCAGCTCTACATCATAGAGGGAAAGAGTGAAGGAGTGAATGAAGAACATGAAGTTTTACAGATTGAAAAGAAACCCGGGAACAAACACTGGCAGGATACACCGATTAACTGCTTAGATATCTTTAAACCTGTACAGTGCACTGTAGAAGAAATGAAAGAAGACAACATTAGAGCTTTAATAACTGAAGATGACAGACATGAAGAAACACAAGATAACAGTCCACAAGTACAAAAGCTCAGGTGTGTGCTGACTAAAGGCATTGCTGGAATTGGAAAAACAGTCTCTGTGCAGAAGTTCATTCTGGACTGGGCTAAAGGAAAAGCCAATCAGGATGTAGATTTGATGTTTGTGTTTCAGTTCCGCGAGCTGAACCTGATTAAAGATCACCAGTACAGTCTTCAAGGACTTCTGTGTGAGTTCCATCCTGAGCTCAAAGATCTGGACACAAAGACGTATGATGAGTGTAAGATGGTGTTCATATTTGATGGTCTGGATGAGAGCAGAATCCCACTAAACTTTTTACAGTGTGAGAAAGTAACTGACATAACCAAAGTGTCATCAGTAGACCTGCTAATGACAAACCTCATCAAAGGAGAGCTTCTTCCCTCTGCTCTTATCTGGATAACCTCCCGACCAGCAGCAGCCAATCAGATCCCCTCTCAATACATCAACCGTGTAACTGAAATTCAAGGTTTCAATGACCCACAGAAGGAGGAATACTTCAGGAAGAGAATCAGTGACCCAGACCAAGCCCACAGTGTCATCTCACACATTAAGAAAACAAGGAGCCTCCACATCATGTGCCACATTCCAGTCTTCTGTTGGATCTCAGCCACTGTGCTTCAGCATATAATGAAACAAGGTCATACAGAAATCCCTAAAACTCTAACTGCAATGTATTCACACTTCCTGTGGACTCAGACCATCGTAAAGAGTGAGAAGTATGAGGACAGAGGTGAGAGAAGTCCAAAGGATCTCTTGCCGTCCAACAGAGAGATTCTTCTGAAACTGGCTGAACTGGCTTTCAAACAGCTGATGAAGGGCAATGTGGTGTTCTATGAAGAGGACCTGAGAGAGTGCAGGGTTAATGTCACTGAGGCCTCAGTGTACTCTGGTATTTGTACTGAGATCTTCAGAGAAGAATCTGTGCTTCACCAGAGGAAGGTCTACTGTTTTGTACATCTGAGCTTTCAGGAGTTCCTGGCTTCTCTCTATGTGTTTCACTGCTATGTGAGCAAGAACAAGAAGGGACTGAAACTTTTCATAACACTGACCACAAAGAGGTCTGACAGTGATTCATTGGAGGAGCTACTGAGGGAAGCTATATGTAAAGCCTTAGAGAGTGAGAATGGACATCTGGATCTGTTTCTCCGTTTCCTGCTGGGCATTTCACTGGAGTCCAATCAACAGCTCTTAAAAAACCTTCTGAAACAAACAGTGAGCAGCTCAGAGAGCATCAAGCAAACAGTCCAGTACATCAAACACATAATCGAAACAGAGGATCTTCCTTCTGACAGATCTATTAACCTGTTCCTCTGTCTCTCTGAAATGAATGATCAGTCTTTATCCAGCATTATTCAGGAATATCTCAAATCAGAAAAGTCCTCAGAAAAGAAACTCTCTCCTGGAGAGTGTTCAGCTCTAGCCTACATGCTTGTGACCTCAGAGGAGGTGTTGGATGAGCTGAACCTGAAGAATTACAGAACGTCCGAGAAGGGTTATTTGAGATTGATCCCAGCTGTGAGCAACTGCAGAAAGGCCATGTGAGTGTGATATTACTTTATTTTATTAAGTTAATGCATTAAAATTTTTGAGTACTGGTGGCTAAGACAGACTAGTAGCCAAATATCCTTTTTATTTATGAGAAGGAGGCTAGCAAATTATTAGGGGGGTGGAATAAATGTTAAAGCATATTATTATTATTATTTTGCATTACAGTATCTATACTTGGGCTCCATATTTTCAGTAGTACTGATATTACATAAATTGCTAATACAAATGATTATCAGTACTGATGTCAAGAATCAATTTATTTTATGATTTGATTCAGTGTGTGTTAATGCCTTCTGCACCAGTAAATTGTGTCACAAAAAATATGCTTTTCTAATCCCATCATGCATATTATCTAAAGCAATATTACTTTGCTGTTAAACTGGATTTAGTGCCACTTTAGTGCCACAATATTTTAAAATGTTTATTTTAATTTTTTATTAATTTTTTAAATTATTTTTTTAATTCCTGATTTTTGTAAACCTTAACGATTATATCGATTCTCAATCCAATTTACCGTTAATATGTTACGGTGGTTTATATTGTCTCGTAAGACATAGGCTGAACCGGTAAAACACAATATGAACTCCTTTTGAATTGTTGATGAAACTCTTCTGTGCTGCCTTTTGTAACGTCACCAAAACCTCACCCCTGGAAAGGAACTGTGACCTCAGTAACATGAACTGACAGGACATCTGGACTATTTCGGTCCCATGTGAAAGACGCTGGCGATGTCAGCTTGCCCAGATTGAGAGTGTTATGTCGATACAGAACTGTAAAAATGGAGATACTCAGGTGAGCTTTCTGCAAGATTCATACCGGAAAATTAAAGAACGTGTGTGT
>JAMWET010000344.1:12500-15323 GCA_024036415.1 Prochilodus magdalenae | reverse complement strand
AGAATATGGTAAACAGCAGAAAATACAATATCCCATAGACATTAGACTGAAGCTATGTTATGATGCTGAGTTGTTCTGTGCCAATCCACACAGTGATATGTGTACACAGCTCTGGAAAAAAGCCCACCTGAAACTGATCAGTGTCTCTAGTTGTACAGGTTCTGGGTTTGTGTTGGACCAGAATCCCTCAGTTCTGTTTGATTCTCTACACTACTGGAACCATGTCTCCCAAACTCCAGATTAGATATTGTATTAGATCTGTGTATTTAGAAAATCACTAATGACCTCCAGAAGCCTGTTTTTAGAACCATGCTCGCTGTGCATCCCACCCAGCCACCGCTCGCCAGTCTCTCTGTAGGTCACTCGAGGTCATCTTACGGTGGGTAAGGGACATTGGAATGAGGAGGCGCTCATCACGGTCAGTAGAGAGGGGTTTTGGCCCTCTGCCAGTCTGTAGCTGTGTTGTCCTGTGTGTTGGCTGCTGGACCTTGTTCTTATGAACCAGACGCTCACTGTATCTGCCAGTAAAGCTAGAACCCAACCTTCGGTTCCTTAATGAGAACCTGCTGTACATGTGATGCTGAGTTAAGAAGAGACTGGAGTGGGCTCTGATAGATTTACAGAGCTGTATATATATATACTGTATATGTGTGTGTGTGTGTGTGTGTATATGTTTGTGTGTGTGTGTGTGTTTGTGTATGTGTGTGTATGTATGTGTTTGTGTGTGTATGTGTGTGTGTGTGTATGTACGTTTGTGTGTGTGTGTGTATATGTATGTGTTTGTGTGTGTATGTGTGTATGTTTGTTTGTGTGTGTATGTGTGTATGTGTGTATGTGTGTGTGTGTGTGTGTGTGCGTAGAGAGATTTAACCAGGCTCCACATGAGACAATGTCACAGCAAGACACATGCTCTGACCAACCCACAAAAGCGTTAGTGGCACTCACACTAGCATGTATTCAAATCAACAAGGGGGCGTCACCTTGGGATTTTAAACAGAGCTCTCATTGGATGAAGGTCTGCCAGGGGCGGGTCTCCATCTCCCAGTTCAATGGCGGTGATTCCTAAAGACCAGACGTCACAGCGGGCATCGTAGGTGGAGTCCAGCTGCTGCTCGCACGCTATCACCTACAACAGCACACCAGAGTCTCAGCCAGGACAGCCTCACACATTCACAACATGCTTTCACACATACAGAAATGGAGCCAGGGCGTCCAACATCCGGGACCGCTAACAGACAGGACAAGCTAACGACCTGAACTGGGTTTGTTGGTGCCTCTTTGCCAAATTAACACAATCCAGGTTTAATCTCATACAGTTCTGAGAGTACGGAGGAGCCCCATTAAAAGGATCAGAGTTTGCAGGTTGTATCTGCAACTCGTGTCATCGATTAGACCGTTACCTGAACACGTAAAAACCCGAGCTAAACGTCCTCATCCCCCAGTACCTGAAATATGGAAAACCTATCCATCATCAATTTACAGCGAGGAGAAAGGTTGGAGGAGAAAAAGCTACAGAGCATGTTTACCTGAGCTGAGGAGAGTCCCGTTAAGCGCAAGCCTCACAAAGCCCCGTATCCCCCTCAAGTGTAAGCCGCTGTCTCATAGCTGGGCGGTCAGACTGACCGCTTAGATCCCATTCGACCATGTTTCCTCTATGTTGTCGAGAAACTAACGCGAAAGGCCGAAATCTGACAGTCCCCCACCCCAAACTACGCTTGTCTCTCCCTTGATGGATTCCACTTCCCTCCCTAAGCCATGAAACCCGAAGGTAAACTGTAAATCATGTAAACCTCATGTAAACTGCGAAGGGCCTCCCAAGGGCCACATTTGCAATTCACGCAGTACCTTTCCGTACCCAGGCACTCGCAACCTCCGCTCGGACCTTTGGAGCGTTACTCACTGACGAGGAGTTTGGAAAGCTGAACTGCCTTAGAGCTCACCTCAGGAGCCATCCAGAAGGGTGTGCCGACGGATGTGTTCCTCCGCAGACGGGTGTTGGTCAGCTGGGCAGACACTCCTGAGAAAAGGTGGAGAATATACCGAATTAAAGAAGAAGAACTCCACCCATTCTGCAAAGGTAGTACTGGGTTAAGATGTAAACAAAGACACTCGGAGTGGCTTGATGATGAACCATGGTGTTGCTGATGGGAACCAGGCGTCTGAAGGCCTGTAGAAGCTCTCTCAGAGATAGCGGCTCACATCAAATGGTTAGGAATGTGTTGTGTGGTGAAGGCCTCAAACAATAAGATAGCAGTCATGGAATTATACAGTCCACCTTAAAACCCTCCAGAGTGGAGCTGTACAGGAGGATGAACCAGCTTCCTTACCCTGCAGTGGAGCTGATAGAACAAGGTTTATTACTAAGCAGGTTTGGAGCGATTCTATTGGTCGGTCCCTCATGAATATTCACTAAGCTGAAAGGAGAGCTAGAGCTTTTACACTGTGCAGAAAAAGAGATCAAAGTTTTTACACCACTAAATATATATTAGAGGTGGAGATATGGAGGAGTATCATACTGTGTACATCAGGAGTAGATGTGGTGTATCAGGATATGGACTGGTTCAGACTCTCATCAGGTGGAGCTGTTCAGTGAACGACTGTAGAGTCTTTAAGATTACTAACTACATTCAGTTAGAGGGGGTGTCTAAACTTTTGACTTGTAGTGTAACTCGTCTCCCCACACTCTGCCCAGTAAGAAACACGCAGGACACAGGCAAATAGCCTCACAGACATGTTTTGATTGTCTCCAGGCAAATGATAAATAGCTTTGAATCACAAATGGCCACGTAATCTCCAGCAGCCGAGAAGAACAGTGCTGGCGCG
>JAMWET010000344.1:0-7500 GCA_024036415.1 Prochilodus magdalenae | reverse complement strand
TCACCGCACGCCAGCGACCCCCAAGCCAAGTAACGATCAAAGAATAATATCTAGAAATAATAATAATGCTGATTATGGTACCTTGGCTAACACAGTGCACCAGCCGGTGTATCCTTCCAAAACATCACCAGGCTGAGAGTTCTGCTACTCAAGGGCAATATGGGTCACTCTCTAATACCACATTAACACTGCGGCTTAATACGGCTGCATTAACTCCAATTACCCAGCAGCCACTGCTTACGCAAGTCTCACAAGTGGAATTATGGGAATTATGTAAATGTGCAAAGTACGTATTGCGCGGATGCTGCCTCAAATTTTAACAGCGCTTAGTCAGAGCACTGGAAAGGACTGGGGCTCGCTGAGTAATGGGGAATTCGGGAGGGACAGACAGACGGATGGATAGATAGATGGATAGATAGATAGATAGATAGATAGATAGATAGATAGATAGATAGATAGATAGATAGATAGATAGATAGATAGATAGAAGGGCATTCTAGATCTTCGTAGATAGAGAAGAGCATTCTAGAACAATGTAAAGGGAAGAATTCTAAAAAAAAAGCATTCTAAAACACTGAGAATAGAACAAGCATTCTAGAACATTGTAGATCGAGAAAGAGCATTCTAGAACATTGTAGATCGAGATAGAGCATTCTAGAACATTGTAGATCGAGAAAGAGCATTCTAGAATATTGTAGATCGAGAAAGAGCATTCTAGAACATTGTAGATCGAGAAAGAGCATTCTAGAATATTGTAGATGGAAAAAGAGCATTCTAGAACATTGTAGATCAAGCAAGAGCGTTCTAGAACATTGTAGATCGAGAAAGAGCATTCTAGAACATTGTAGATTGAGAAAGAGCATTCTAGAATATTGTAGATGGAGAAAGAGCATTCTAGAACATTGTAGATTGAGAAAGAGCATTCTAGAACATTGTAGATTGATGATAGAGCGTTCTAGAACATTGTAGATTGAGAAAGAGCATTCTAGAATATTGTAGATGGAGAAAGAGCATTCTAGAACATTGTAGATCGAGAAAGAGCATTCTAGAACATTGTAGATCGAGATAGAGCGTTCTAGAACATTGTAGATTGAGAAAGAGCATTCTAGAATATTGTAGATGGAGAAAGAGCATTCTAGAACATTGTAGATCGAGAAAGAGCATTCTAGAATATTGTAGATGGAAAAAGAGCATTCTAGAACATTGTAGATCAAGCAAGAGCGTTCTAGAACATTGTAGATCGAGAAAGAGCATTCTAGAACATTGTAGATTGAGAAAGAGCATTCTAGAACATTGTAAAGGGCATAACATTTCAGAACTGTGAAATGGGGAAGAAGGATTCTAGAACAATGTGAATAAGAAGAGCACTGTAGATAAAGAAAGAGCATTCCAGGACAATGTAAAAGGGAGGACATTCTAGAACATTGCAGACAGAGAAAGAGCACTCTAGAACAATGTGGAGGAGAAACTACTAGAACAGCATAAATGGGGGAAGAACACTTTGAAAGAATGTGAATAGGGAGGGCAATCTGGAACATGGTGGATGGAGAAGATTTGAGATTTTGACACCGGCACCATGCGGGTGGAGAAGAGCTAACAGTGTGATTTGCTTAGCTCATATCAGAACACCATTCCAGCCCAGTAGAGCACAGACCTGCTCTCCTTTAGCTAGTCAGCACTTCCTGTTCATCCATAGTTCTCATGTCTTTAATTCCAAAAGCCAGGAAGTAGGAAAACCCTTCATGAGTAGGCGTGGCTGGTACTTGATGCTTAAAAGCTCTATTTAGTTACAAGCCGGGGCTTTTATTTCACTCACTGCTGAGCTCTCCTGGGACACGCATGTCAGGACACAGCGTAGCAGAGAGTGTAGTGGAAATCTACCAGTGAGGGTTTACTGACGTCACAGGACGGGTGAAGGGGGACAAAAAGCTTTTCTGCTGACTGTCAGCTTCAACTTCTTTCTCCTCGCTAGATGACTCATCACTCCTTCACTCTTTCTCTTTCTCTCCACGGGGTCTTCTTTCCTCCCTATCCTCTTCCTCCACATGTGCAGGCCCAGGTCCACCCCGCCCTTCGCCGAAGTCTTCCCCTCGATATCGCACCCGGCCCAGCGATCCAGCAGGCTAATTACAGGCTTTATTTGCCTCTGTGCCGGGCCTGATAGGCCCTTTTAGGGGGGAACCGGGGGGCAACTATCTTCTCAAAGGGGGCTGAAAGCAGCCTGGTGCATCACGAGAGAGGAGATTACATTTAGAGTGGGGTTTAGGGGTCTGGGGAGAGAATGCTTTGTAATAGCAGGGGTGTAACGAACGTGTGCCGCATAGCAAGCGCAGGGGCAGAACAACGTGAGATGAAAAAAACAGAAGGGTGGGTGTTGTGGGGGGTTAAAGTGTGATTGGCTGAGTTATTCTGAGGGGGGAGAGCATTTATAGAAGCTCTCCAAAGCTTTATGACGACAAGCGCTACAAATACGGAGCGCTGGCTGCGGCTCTTAAGAAGCGCCCCACTTACGGGCTGAATAAAGGAGAAAGCCCACACGTTCTCTCTCATCTCGTAAGCGTAAATGAAAAGAGACGCTCTGCCTTTCTCCACAGCCCGGAGGAACGCGGTGACTCACTGAGCTCGGGACGGTCTGAATGCGCTTCCTCTTTTTTGCGGCCCTGTTTCAACACAATTATGAAACACCAACAGCAAATCGGTAGTGAGTGAGCGCGGCTCCCCATACGCCCTGGCCTGATGACAATGAGCAGAGGCGTAGGCGTAATGGAAGAGGCCTCCTCCTCCGCACGCTCTCGGGAAAAGCATTCCGGCCTTAATAAAAGGAAATAAGTAGCATGGAATTAGCATTGCAAACACTCTGAGGTAATGGCTTTGACCCACATGCAAATGCACCCTTCTCTTGGCCAGGCACACGTGACGATGCCGCTGCCTCCCCGGAACGCACCGCCGTAACTACTCACCGAAGTCAACCATCTTAATCCCTCCTTGAGTGGTGAGCAGGATGTTGTTCCCTTTGACGTCGCGATGGATGGTCTTATTCTCGTGCAGGTGCCTCAATCCCTGCAGAGAGGAGAGCAGGCTGGGTAAGACATGGGACAGGCCCAAAACCTGAAAGCCCAGAAAGACGCTTTCTCGCCATCCACCAACAGCACCACGACTGTGGGAGTCCTCCATCTGACTGTTCAGCTAATAATCAATACTGCTGCAGCACACAGACACACTCCAACAAACACCATCAAACACCAACAAACACCATCAAACACCCTCAAACACCCTCAAACATCATCAAACACCAACAAACACCATCAAACACCATCAAACACCCTCAAACACCATCAAACACCAACAAACACCATCAAACACCAACAAACACCATCAAACACCCTCAAACATCATCAAACACCAACAAACACCATCAAACACCAACAAACATCAACAAACACCATTAAACACAACAAACACCAACACCCTCAAACACCAACAAACACAGCAAACACCAACACCCTCAAACACCAACAAACACAACAAACACCACAAACACCCTCAAACACCATCAAACACCAACAAACACCAACAAACACCACAAACACCCTCAAACACCATCAAACACCATCAAACACCCTCAAACATCATCAAACACCATCAAACACCAACAAACACCATCAAACACAACAAACAACACCCTCAAACACCAACAAACACCATCAAACACAACAAACACCAAACACAACAAACACCATCAAACACAACAAACACCAACACCCTCAAACACCAACAAACACCAACACCCTCAAACACCAACAAACAACAAACACCACAAACACCCTCAAACACCATCAAACACCAACAAACACAGCAAACACCAACACCCTCAAACACCAACAAACACAACAAACACCACAAACACCCTCAAACAAACACCAACAAACACCAACAAACACCAACAAACACCACAAACACCCTCAAACACCATCAAACACCAACAAACACCATCAAACACCAACAAACACCAACAAACACCATCAAACACAACAAACAACACCCTCAAACACCAACAAACACCAACAAACACCATCAAACACAACAAACACCATCAAACACAACAAACACCAACACCCTCAAACACCAACAAACACAACAAACACCACAAACACCCTCAAACACCATCAACCACCAACAAACACAACAAACACCAACAAACACCATCAAACACAACAAACACAACAAACACCAACACCCTCAAACACCATCAAACACAACAAACACCACAAACACCCTCAAACACCATCAAACAACAAACACCAACACCCTCAAACAACAACAAACACAAACACCCTCAAACACCATCAAACACAACAAACACAACAAACACCAACACCCTCAAACACCAACAAACACCAACACCCTCAAACACCAACAAACACAACAAACACCCTAAAACACCATCAAACACAACAAACACCACAAACACCCTCAAACACCATCAAACACAACAAACACCAACACCCTCAAACACCAACAAACACAACAAACACCAACACCCTCAAACACCATCAAACACAACAAACACCAACACCCTCAAACACTAACAAACACCAACAAACACCATCAAACACCAACAAAAACACCCAACAAACACCATAAAACACCATCAAACAAAAACACCCAACAAACACACATCAAACGCCAACAAACACCATCAAACACCCTCAAACACAACAAACACCAACAACAACACCTATTAAACACCAACAAACACTAAAACTGCTTATAGAATATAGAGAACTGACGGACCAAACAAATGTGGACACTGTGCTAGAACACTGTAATGGGAATACAGCTTTCTTGAACAACATGATGGGAAGAACACTGTAGAAGAATGTGAATGGAGAGAACATCCTAGAATGATGTGGATGGGGAAAAGGCATTGTAGAACAATATGAACATGGAGAAAGTTTTAGAATGGTGTAGACGGGGAAAGAACATTCTAGAACAGTCTGAATCAGGACAACATCATAGAACAGTGTGTATGGGCAAAAAATATTTTAGAACTATGTGAATGGGGAGAACGTCCAAGAACACCATAGATAGGGAAAGAGCATGTTGGAACATTTTAGAGAACGGTGTGGAGGTGGAAAGAGCATTCTAGAACAATATAAATGGAAAGAGTATTTTAGAACAGTGTGGGAAAGGAAAGAGGGGGGAGAACATCCCAAAACAGTGTGGAAGGTAAAAGAGCGTTCTAAAACAACATGATGGGAGGAACATTGTAGAACTATATGAATGGAGAGAACATCTTAGAACAGTGTGAATAAAGAAAGAAGCTTCTAGAACAATGCGAAGCGGGGAACATTCCAAAACATTTTGGAAAGGGAAAGAGCAATCTAGAACAAGGTGAAGGGGAGACATTCTAAAACAGCATGGACAGGAAAAGAGCAATCTAGAACAATGTGAAGGGGGAACATTCTAAAACAGTGTGGACAGGAATAGAGCAATCTAGAACAAGGTGAAGGGGGAACATTCTAAAACAGCATGGACAGGAAAAGAGCAATCTAGAACAACGTGAAGGGGGAACATTCTAAAACAGTGCCCCCCCCGTTTCGTGGACAAGGAACTCCTTGAAGATGCAACATTCTAGAACAACGTGCAAGGGGGAGGGAACATTCTAGAACAATATACTTAGGGCGATCATTTTTAGGATCGTGTGGACATCAATGAGCATTCTAGAACAATCCCCCCTGAAAAGGGGACATAGGTTTCAGAAATTGTCCCTGTGAAACCATCATAGGGCATTCTAGAAAACGTGCACATGATAGAAACAGACTACAGGCTAATGAATTTTAGAACATGTGCCTGACATAACATCTAACAGTAGGACAAATCTACATCTAGAACAGCTCTAATGCAGCTGTATCTGATTATGAGAGTGATGACTGGATGTTGGACCCACATATGGGCCTAAAGCTCCAGCCAGGAACTGCAGACTGGGGGACCAGTCTCTGTCAGTGAGCTCTATAGGTCAGTTGTAGGTCAGCCTGTAGTCAGTCTGTAGGGGTCAGCTGTAGGTCAGAGATGATACCAGTAATGGTCCCTGAAATCCTACCATGAGGCCTCGTGTAGGATGTATGCGATTATGGGTTTCGTCCATGCGGTCTCCTTCTTCAGCAGACCCTTGGCCAGATCCGTCACCGAGCCTCGTTACCAGCTGGAAGAAACAGATAGGAAGACGACGTGGTTAAGATGGTCATCCAGAACAGTGTGGATGGGGAAAGAGCGTCCTAGAGCCATTTCAGTAGAATCATGTGAAGGGGGGAACATTCAGAACACTGTAAATGAGGGGACATTCTAGACACTGTAAATGAGGGGCAATTCCTAGAACCCTGTAACTACATGGGGGACGTTTCTATGACATGGGGAAAAAATTGAAAGAACATTGTACACAGCTGAATGAGTCATGTTTCCCACAGGACTAGCCTGACCAGGCGCTTCTCTTCATGATCAAGAAGCAGATATTTTATCTGCATACTTCTGAAGTTCAAAAGCCTGAGGAACCCGCCCTTCAGCTAATCTCACACGCATGATCTGAGCAGCGGAAGAATCCAAGCGAAAATGATGAAACTGGGATATTGTAAAACGGAGGGGTGTTGAGAGCGATTTGTGAATGGAGAGTTAAACTGAGCCGTGATTTTGATAATGCATAACAGTTTTTTCACAGGAAATACACTGATTCATCTTCCCATCCTTCCTCATTCGGTTTATCATCCTTCATTATCCGTCCCACCTATTCACTACTTGAACACATATTTCGTTACAGCTTGTTTAAATTACACAGTCGAAGTCATATGATTCGAGACTTCCTGCTTTTCAATGGCAGCAGCGTCGTCGCTCTATGGATACGCCCCCACCACCCTGCAGTCAGAATGATTCCAGATACCTGGGACAACCTACCAGGACCTTGTGGAGTCCACCTCCCAGCTTCGTCTAGCTGCTGTCCATGCTGCACTCGGCATTCCTCTGCATATTAGCCGGTGGTCATATTAATGTGACTCCATAGGGTGTATATCCTTTGCACAGATCCGAGTTTTTCTATTAACCGACCAGCTCTCAGTTCAAATGGAATGGTAGATGGTAGAACTCATTCTGACGTGATGGAATATTCCACAACAGCGGAAATGGGGAAACATTATCCGGACAGGGTTGAGCAGGAAAAACATCCAGAACAGTTGTGGATTGGGGAAAGAGCATTCTAGTAGAAAGTCAGGTGAATGAGGGGGACATTCTAGAACACTGTAAATGAGGGGAAACTTCTAGGACATGGGGACGGAATGGGGAACCGTGCTGTAACAGTGGGGACGAACAACATTCTAGAACAGACTAAATAAGAAAGCAGTGTAAATAGCGAGAAGGCATTCTAGAACAAGTGAGAGTCTGATAAAACACAACTCCAGTGTACTGTGGAATTAGGAGGGAGAACAATTCTAGAACAGTGCGAGTCTGATA
>JAMWET010000343.1:0-58350 GCA_024036415.1 Prochilodus magdalenae | reverse complement strand
CCTGTCCTTACGCTCCGTTTTACACTGACTAACACGGGAAACAAAATCCAATCATATAGTTTAAACTAGCTTCAGAAGTCACGTTATGCCAGTCAGCTCTCAACGGATCACTGTCATGTATTAGCCTGCCAACAACGAGCAGATTCAGCTGCAGGAAAAGAAAAACAATTAGCAAGCGAAGAGAGGCTAGAGTAAAAGAGTGGCTAAACTAGAGGAAAAGGAAGACAAAAAAGGAAAAATCAATACAAAAAGAACTTTTGGAGGAAAACCAAACACAAGGAAAGGAGATTTGAGAAAAATGCCATAAGAGTCCGAAATGTAGAGCGCTTAACTTGGTTAAAATCAGAAAGGGCCTTAAAATAAAGGCATCCTAAATATAATGGTGGGGTGTGGGTGCCAGGTTTGAGTCTATGACACGATGAAAACTAAACAAGAGACAGACAGACAGAGTCCTGTTCAGACTAAAACCCTGATATTCAGAAAAATCTGTGCTTCCTATCAAAACTCTACAAACAACCACCCTAATACACACAGCTACACGAAATCCCGCGAACAATTGTTGATAGGGTGTCCTAAAGCCTAGCCCAAAGCTGTCCAGAAAAAGACAGCATAAAGCCTGAATAGACTGCCAAATAGCCAGCAGCCCAAGTGTTTAATGGCAACCCAATTGAAATTAGCCATATAAGCATGGAAAAAACAGCACTGTCACTTATCGTATCGTTATAGACAGAAAGAGCATTTCTAACATCTGATATAAACTGCATACTACCTCAAGAGATATATGTTAGGCGCCCCAGCAAAGCTTACAGGAATGACGTAGAAGCTAGTTATCTAGGCTAACCTAATCGATATCGAGATTGGACGAGGAAGCTTACAAGGATGCCCATGGAACAAAAGCTCCAAACCAAAAGGCATTTGGGCTCAGACATTTGTATATCATCAAAGAGCCTTTCAAAGAGAGAAGCCTAAGAAGTTGTCTAATTGGCCAAAAAGTACCAGCTAGCGAGATGCTGAAGCATTACGAACAACATCTACTCTGGACTCCTATAACGCCCTGTTCTAACAAGCCATAGCCCCATGTAAAATGGTCTGGATGATTCTTAAATGACTTTTGTGAGGCGAACCAAAAATTTGATCTAAAATTGGCAAATTGCCCAGATCGTGGTTAGACCTTCCCGGTTGGAACCGGCCAAGTTCCACAAATATCTCTTCACAGCCAAGGGCAATAGACTATCCCATCAGTTTTCAAGAATTTACACCAAATTCATGCTCCTAGAGAGCAGATGAATAGCAATGCCCAATCAGTTACATCTCCAGTTTGCAACTTCACTCATACTGCCAGTCAGTCCAATAACAGGGGCCCAAAGGACATTAAACAAGAGAAAAAGGAGCCAGTGTCATTCAATACTCAAGTCAGTAGCTCGCAGTGATGGTAACAATTCAAAGGCATAACTAAAGCCGAAAAGGTAAAGGGTGCCCATGCCCATGTTATGCAAGGAGTAACAGCGAACCAGCCCATTCTATGAAGTGTCCCAGTACTATCTGCCGAAGCGATCACTTGAAAATAGAAGATCCTATAGTGAAAGTGTACAACAAACTGTGCATACGGATGCTATAAGGCAGGGGTCATGGTGCAAGAGAATGTCGCAATCAGACATACATGTGACATGTGCCCCAAAGGGACGACATACTTCTATGTCTTCAATGATGAACATTATGGGAAAAAGTGCAAACGGAGAAAGAACCCTGCCATCCCAAAGAAAAAATCCAGCTTCAGCACTATGAATACGCGAAACCACGACTGCTCTGTCGCTCAAATGTCCACCATGTGAAGGTGCAGTTCAGTCAGACACATGCCATGGATAGTACACTGGCGGACGAGTGTGGGGTGGTCATAGTGATAATAGAATCCAATGTCCCAGAAGAGAAACTTGTGATATGTCATTATTAGATACACTAGAGACGACACACATAGGTTGTTCTGTATACGTTTATTGAGCAAGATGTAAGTAATGAGCTTCAGGTAGCAACTTACCCAGTAAAACTGAAACTTACCACAATGATGGGAGAAAAAACACGATCCTGAGAAGTGAAAAGGCAGCTGGTCTCCGTGTAAGAGGCTACAATTCTCCAGTGCACATCAAACTCCTCCAGCTTACACAAAGGAACTGCATACCTGTGAACAGGGATCACATACCCAACACACGAAACAGCCAAAAGGTGGCGCCGTCTCGCAGCAATAGCAGACCAAAATACCTCCTCTCCTCAGTTGTGAAGTAGGTCTCCTAATTGGTTACAACTGTCCCAGAAACTCTGGTACCCAGGCAGGTAATACCAGGTAAAGATGATGAGCCCTACGCTGTCTTAACGGATTTTGGGGTGGAGTATTGTAGGCTGTTCAGCACCTCACATTAAAACACGAGTGTCAACTGGTCATTGTCACAGAGTAACTGTGAAAGAACTCCCTGCAGTAACGCCAACAGATGCACTGAAAATTCTGGAGTCTGAATTTCAGAGACACCCAAAAAAATGACAAAACTGTCTCTCAAGAAGATCTCATCTTTCTTGACAAATTAAAGGAAAACATAAGGAGAAATGAACATGGACATTATGAGATGCCTCTACCGTTTAAAGAAAAGGCCATGCTTACCTGACAACAAACAGCTAGCTGCACTGAGGCTCAATCACCTAAAACGAAAATTCATTGCAAATGAAAAAAATACAAACATGACTACATTGCCTACATGAAAGACTTAATTGAAAAGGTAGATGTAGAAGAGGTGCATGATGATGGTGCTAATGGTGAAACATGGTATATACCTCACCACGGTATTTATCATCCCAAAAAGCCAGAAAAGTTGCGGGTCGTGTTTGATTTGTTCTGCAAAGTACAAGGGGGAACCAGCCTTAATGAACATCTTCTGCCTGGCCCAGACATGATAAACAATCTGACCGGTGTACTCATTCGTTTCCGGGAACATCGCATTGCACTGATGTGTGACATAGAAAAAAAATGTTCCATCAGTTTCATGTTCAGGAGAATGATCGCAACTATCTGCGCTTCCTGTGGTGGAAAAATGGAGATGTGAACACACCACCTCATGAATTCCGAATGAAAGTTCATCTTTTCGGGGCTGTGTCTTCTCCAGGTTGCGCAAACTATGGACTGAAGCAGCTGGCCAAAGAACACAGTCTCACACATCCACAAGCAGCACAGTTCATCGCAAGAGACTTCTATGTAGACGATGGTGTTTCTAGCTTTTGAGTCTGAAGAAGAGGCAATTTTCAGTTGGCAAAGGAGGCACGTGAACTATGTGCAAAGGGTGGGGCTTCGCCTACATAAATTTCTGTCAAATAACAGTGCTGTTCTACAGAGTATCCCTTCTTCAGAGCATGCCACAGACATCAAAACGAAAAACCTCACATTCAGTGACTTGACATTAGAGAGAGCACTTGGAATCCACTGGAACATTGAGAAAGACAGTTTCACATTTAAAGTTGTTACCAAAGGACCAGCCAGCCACACGTCGCAGTATTCTGTCATCTGTTGCTTCCATTTATGACCCACTAGGCTTTGTAGCACCGTATCTCCTCAATGGAAAAAGAATTCTCCAGGAAATGTGTGTCACCAAGGTACTGGTTGGGACGACCCACTACCAGACCAGCTGAGGCCACGGTGGGAGAAATGGCAAAGGGAGGTTAGTGAATTGGAAAAGATATGCATAGCTCGATGTTACTTGCCAGCTGACTTTGGAAAGGTAATTAAAATGGAGCTGCACCACTTCTCAGATGCTAGCACCAGTGGTTATGGCCAATGCTCCTACCTGAGACTGAAAAATGAGAAAGGAGAGATTCATTGCGTCCTCGTCATGGGTAAAGCGCGCGTTTTCTCCGATGAAGGGTCACGACCATAACCCAGGTTAGAACTAACTGCAGCAGCAGTGTCAGTCTCAGTGAGCAGTCTGCTTAGAGAAGAGTTAAGTTACTCTCAAGTAGAAGAGTTCTTTTGGACAGACTCTAAAGTAGTCTTAGGCTACATAAATAATGATGCTCGACGCTTTCACACCTTTGTCGCTAACAGAGTGCAGAAAAATCCGCCAAGGTTCAAGTCCCAATCAGTGTTATTATGTCTCAACATATGAAAAAACATCTGACAAAGCCACGAGATGGAAATCTATAGATGAGCTGCTTACATCTAATTGGGTTCACGGGTCCCCAGTTTTCTGTGGGAAATGGAAATAGAAACCCCAGTAGAGGTCATACAGGAGCTGCCAGTTGGAGATCCAGAAGTAAGAAAGGCCCAAAACACTGCAAACCAAAACCACAGAACATTTGAGCCTTGTAGACAGACTGTCCAAGTTTTCATCCTGGTCTCGTGTCATCCAGGCAGTAGCACGCCTTGTACGTCGTGTCAGAGGAGACAAAATCAAAAGCCCTGTCAACAGTAAGTGAGAGGCAAGACGCTGAGCGACTCATCATCAAAGACTTACAAAGCCAAGCATACCAGACTGAGATACAGCTATTGAGGAAAGGGGGTAAGCTACCAAGCCGCAACAAGTTGCATCCTCTTGATGTCTTTTTGGACACAGACGGTGTACTCAAGGTGGGAGGAAGACTCAAGCACTCATCCTTTCCCAATTCATTTAAGCACCCCACTATCATTCCCAAAGGACATCATGTCACTAATTTGATAATTTCTCATTACCACATAATGGTAAAACATCAAGGCAAGGGCTTTACCATCAATGAAATCAGGTCCAATGGCTATTGGATTCCTGGACTAAGCAGAGCAGTTTCAACTTACATTCGTCATTGTGTGATTTGTCGAAAGCTCAGAAGGTCTGTTGAAGGTCAAAGAATGATTGATTTACCAAAGGAACGAACAGAACCTACACCACCTTTCACATATTGTGGAATGGACTGTTTTGGTCCATTTGTGACTCAGCAAGGTAAAAAACAGCATAAAAGGTATGGCTTGCTTTTCACCTGTTTCTGCTCCAGAGCCATTCATATTGAGATGTTAGAAGACATGTCAACTGATTCATTCATCAATGGTTTGCGATGCTTTACTGCATTAAGAGGCGCAGTTTGACAAATTAAGTGTGACCAAGGCACTAACTTTGTAGGAGCAAAGAATGAACTGAACGCTGCATTGCAAGAGCTCGACAAAGACAGACTCACTATGTTTCTTACAGAAAGGCAGTGTGAATTTGTCATGAATGCACCGCATTCAAGCCACGCTGGAGGCGTATGGGAACGCCAAATAAGAACTGTAAGGAGTGTTCTCAATGCCACCCTACTACTCTCTTCAGGTAGGCTCAATGATGCATCACTTCGAACCTTCCTCTACGAAGTCATGGCTATAGTAAACAGTCGGCCACTCACTGTGGATAACCTAAACAGCCCTAACAGTTTGGAACCTCTCACTCCAAATCATTTGATAACTATGAAATCCACCACAGCCCTACCTCCTCCAGGCAAATTTGAAAGAGAAGATCTATATGGAAGAAAAAGGTGGCGTCAGGTACAATATCTCACAGAACAATTCTGGAGTAGATGGAAAAGGGAGTATATCCACAACATCATGGCAAGACAGTGCTGGCACAGCGCCAAGAGAAACCTACAGATTGGTGATGTCGTAATGGACACTAATGAATCCATACCAAGAAGTCAGTGGAGACTAGGAAGAGTCTCAGAGACTCTTACTGACAAAGATGGACTGGTAAGAAGAGCCAAAATATGTCTTGGAGAAAAGGGAATAAACCAGAAATGTGAATGAATCAGCAAACTCTCCCTGGTAGAACGCCCGGCTCACAAGTTAGTTTTATAGCTAGAAGCTGTTTAAGCATACTGCAGATATGGACTTTGCTATAGTTTTCTACAATAATCTTCAAAAGGTTATTTGTTTGTTGTAAATTAGTTGTGTTAATGTATGTCTTATGTAATCACAAATAATTTGGTGGGAGTGTAAATAACCACAAAGGTGTATTGAGAACACATGTTGAGTATATTAACAGGTTTATTCTTGTTAAATTAATTTTTTCTGATTTACTACGCATTTTCTAAGAACCTAAAGGCATGTTATGTAGTTTGTGAAAACCGGACTTTTATTTTGAAAGCAGCCAGTGGAATTACTGGGTAAAGCGCGAACTGAACGGCGGGAGCAGCAGTGCTGCATACACGGACAGAGCTCAGCAGACGGTTTTAGCCCCATTTGTTGAGGCACAAGCTCTTACGTTGGTTAATGTTTGTTTACGTCGGTTTTAATTTTATTTTTATGTCTTCAAGATAGCGAGCAATAAATTTACATTGAACCATCAGTAAAGACTCACGCCGTCATTCAAATGG
The DNA here is from genome assembly GCA_024036415.1 of Prochilodus magdalenae. Lineage (NCBI taxonomy): Eukaryota > Metazoa > Chordata > Actinopteri > Characiformes > Prochilodontidae > Prochilodus > Prochilodus magdalenae. The sequence goes on along the minus strand of JAMWET010000343.1, from coordinate 52,002 downwards.
GAATGCTACAACAGTCATGGGAGGTATCCAATTTATTGTTAAACCTGTTGGTTATTATTGGTTATCTAAGGAGCTATTTGTGGACTTGGCCCTTAATAAAAATAAATAAATAAATAAATAAATAAATAAATAATTTCCACCTTGCTTGTTTGCTTTTCTTTGTTTCTTTTTCTTGGACTTGGTTGTGGTTATTATGTTATTAACAATGCTTAACAATCCTGGTGGATGGTCATACCCTCATTTTAAATTTTGGGAACGTGTTTACACTAGTAGTAACTGTTGCATTCTCAAATTCTTTAAAAATACAAAGACACCCACAAAGTGTTTTATGATATTTTATGAAGAATGTTTTTTACCATCAGAATAATATAGTAACAAAATCTTTGAATATAGAGAAAATATTGTAATTAGACTGAAGTACAGTATTTAGATTACGTAGTGACCCATGAGTGCTATAAGAGACACATTGCTTTTCGTGGTAATATTGAACGTTGAAGCTCTACTGTTAGGAGCCTATAGCGATATCTGTTAGTAAGAACATGAGAAGAGCCCACAAATAGTTGGGGTCCGTGCAGACAACAGGATCTTGAGGAAGGCCAGTGCATATATTGCATAGATGCATAAAATAACATTTTTTTTTGTGGTTTACCTTTTGCACAAGCTTATCTTAAATAAATCATGCATCTTCTTTTTTCTGACAGGGTGGATTTAGTGAGTCGCCAGTCCTGGGCAAAGGACAGGAATGCCGCCCCCTGGAGGCACATTTTTAAATTATTTGAGATTGCACTCTTGAGTGGTGCTATCATCTGTTCTGATTCAAAATATTTTATGATAATATTTTTTATTGTTCTTATCTTCATGTTTCTGTATTTCTCCGCTGCAGTCTTCTGAATGATGTAGATTATCTTGTTACTATGAAGCAATGAGATGCTATAGAAATTAAATATTAATGTATAACTGTAATTGCCATCTGATCCAGGGTCAGGGTTTCATACACGAGACTTCTAACTGAGTCTGCTTCTAGTTGACTTAGCTAGATCTCTCTTCCTGTTCTTCCCTCTCTTTCCAGGGCCCTCTGGTCAGCTCAGCTCGACTTAGAGCGAGTGGAGAGTCTGGAGCGATCAGCAAGGGAGTGTTGAGAGTATTCTGAGTGTGAGTACATGCACAGGCCTTGAAGACGGAGCTAAATAGTGGCCAGTGTTGTTTAGTCTGCTCATCGTTCCTCAAGTGTCTTACATATTCATATACGTTCGAGAATTTGAATCATGAAGATACCACAAGTATCTCTTGTGTTGATTGTAGGTGTTAATAGGTTTAACCATAATAACGAAAAGCAATATATCATAAACAAAATATAAGAATAAAAAAAAAGGAAGACATCCAACAATAACTCTAACAATAATTCTAAAATGGATTCTGACTGGATTTAAATTCCATACTGATGTTTTAACAAAACCATCAACAAAATAATTTAACTTTGTGTAATTATGAAGGGAGCTCCTTAAGTTTTTCTTTTAGAATTTTAATGGAGTCTGTCTCTAAACTTTTTTATGGCTCTCTGAAGTGTCCTTTGTGTTTTGGATTGGTAACTTTATAGGTGTCTGTCGTACATAGCCCTAAAGTCCATGTTTCGTTTTATTAACCAGCACGCTACACCTATTAATCTTAGTTCCTATTAGGTTTTCTAGCTGGCTGTAGCAGCACTTAACATTATGAAACAGTCAATTGGGGGTGGGGGGTCATTGGTCCCTAAGTGGCTACCTACCTTAACTTTACTCTCAAGTCCTCAACACCAAACTTCATCTACCTGTAGATTTTACTTTCTCCTCTTCTGTGATTAAAGAAGACTTGAGCTGTAACTTGATTACAGAGTTATTGGATCTTCTTCCTCTATCCTCCTCCCTGATTTCTTGTGATCACAGTTCTAGCAGAACCGTTAATTACAGGGGGATATAATATAAACTAATTACAGTTTAGTTGTATGTTTGTAAAGTCTAAAAAGGGAGACTGTTTGAGGAGGGTTTCGAATCACGCTGATCTTTTTGTATTTTCTTCTCAATAGAGGAGCAGCCACAAGGGAAGCAGCAGTATGATTTTTAGAGGGGGGTAGTTCATCCTGGCATCATCTGGAGAGAGAGAGATGTAGGAAAAAGAAAAAAAAATTTTCACTAACTAGGTATTATGCAACTGGTAAGTTTAGTCTGGGCCTGGGATAACTGGGAGTTATAGATCTAGGAGTTATGTTTGGTTTGGTATTTTTAGGAAGTCCTAGTTTCAAATTTCTTTATATTAAAAATCTAAAATGAGGTCAGGCCAGACAGCCTTCTGTGCGGTCTTCTAACCAAGTTATGGTTCAAGTCTAATCTTAACGTAGTCTGTAAGTAAGTCTATAGATTAATACTATAAATGAATTACCGCTGAGTGACTGCATTCCTGGGATTTATTCCCAGTTCATCTTTTAGAAGCCATTTGATCTCATGGATCTAGATATAACATGGACATATTCAGTTGGATATTATATGAAGTTATGTAGCTTTATTAAACATATTTAATACATGTAGTGCAAACCAAATACCACTGTGGTATATGCTATATGAGATCACCTCTAATTCATGTCCCATGTTGGTATCTGAGTTATTTAAGTTCAGAGACTCAATAGCCTTGAAATCCAAACATTCATGGTTCACTTGGTACTGATACTAGCGACGCACACTCTTACGCAATTCTTATTACTGAAACTTCTGACAACACAAAACCATCTGGAACCTTTTTAAAATGTTCTTTGAAGAAGCTAGACATCCACTCACCTGTTACTGTATTTTCGTTGTAATTTTCGTTTCGTTTTTCAGGTGTTTCTGGGGGGAAAAGAGACAAAATTAATTTTTGTGTAGTTTTGTGTAAAAGCCATTTTTCAGTGAGAAAAGAATGTTCTACATAATTAAACAAATTCAAAGTACATGGATTAGGTGTTTCAGGACAATAAACTGTTGGTTATTTTAGTTGATTTAAAATATGTTATAGTAATATATAGTGCTACATATTATAGTAATTTAATAAAGTAAAATAATGGCTTTGAAATTCAGGGCCCCTGACCTTAGTGTCTCTTCTACCTAACACACTGTATCATTTTACCTGAACCCTATGATAAACAGAGTTCAGAGTTAAATAAAAAATGAAAGTATGTGTGTTCGCATATCTTTATACCTATGCTGTTACTTCTTAATTATAACCAGACTTGTTGATGGATGCAGGAACTGTGACACAAGTAAACAACCCACAGAATGTAAAGAATTTCAACAATTTTAAGTGCCATTTTGTTAGAATGTTGCCAGCAAACGAGTAAACAAATGGGCAGGAGGTTTTCAGGTACAAAAGCATATCCTTTTCTCTTAACAAAGTGACTAAATGGGATTCGTGAAAGTAAAATAATGAACAATTAATTTTTAATTGAAAACTCTTTGAACTAATTTGGACTCACTGGTTGAACTAAATCATGCTTACCATCAACCCAGAGCTCCACACTCTGAAGGAAAGCCCTTTTAGAACTCAAAGACCTCTTTCCTCGTTTCACCAGCAAGTAACTTTCATAGACTCCTTCATCAGCAGGTCTGATGTTCTTCAACACCAGGGAACAATCACCATCTTTCAGCTTTTCTTTGGGGACATCCACACGGTCTTGATAACCTTCGCCCTGGTACTGCTCCTCACCCTTTCGCTCAAACACCGTCTCAGTAAAGGTGCACCATTCAACATGTGGACTTAAGGTGGACACATTTTTCCAGTGACATGGTAGAACAACTGAAGATCCCACTTTGGCAAGAATTAAATTCTGAGAGTCTGCAGAGAGTGAGCCTGGAGCGAGAGGTGTTCATCAGAAGGTGAATTTTGGCACTTAATTGTTTCAGATGCTTTGAAGAAGGTTTAGTTTTAGATAGTGACTCACTGATGCAGGTGGCAAGCCATAAGATGGAACCATTACAGAGGGAAAACAAGATCATGGTTGGTGAAGGGTGTGGAGGACTGGGGATTCTGAAAAACAGATTAAGTGAGACCTTAACAGTATGCTAATTATTCATGGACATGTAGAAATAACATGTGCAGGAACTCTGAAACCGGAAGGAATTAGATGTTAGAAACAAGCCATTTATTGAATGATTGTGGAAAGTTTCAGGAACAAGGAACACAGTATAGAATTTCACAGTGAACAGGGTTTTTCCGTAAAGATGAAAAAAAGATCATTGATGATTTAGATCCCTGAAGCACTATTTCACAAGCTGAGCCCAAAGAATCTTGAATCTTGTCATCCTGGAATATGGTCATGCCATCAGGGAAGAATAAATCCAGTGATGATTATGAAGAGAGAAATAAACTTTTTTTTCTAGAGGTGAAGTTAATAACCAAATCTTCAGGTTCTTCCAATGGTACATTTCTGCTGTTCGTTGGATCCTGAAGTACAATAGATCAGTAACATTTTATACAGATAATAAGTGTGGGCTATGCTAAGTAATAAGTGGAGGTCCTTGGGAATCTGGGATCCCCCAATTCATCTTTCAGACCCCCCTGAAAGCCTCAAATGTAATTTTTCAGGGATCCCTAAAATTAGACTTCTTGTGAGATTATACTGTCCATTAAGGAAAAACAGACTCCCTGGTATTTAGCAGGCTTCAATGTTGGTTGGCTATTCCAGTGTTGGCTGACAGCTAACTTTCCATAGTGGTGCTGAAGCTAGCTTCAGTGGCAACACAATGAGTGGTTTAACAGTTCTTCTGGAAATGCTGTTTTCTAGTTTGGTAGATCTTCCACACGTTACCTAAGGTCATTTCCTCTTTGTAATAAGTTTAAAAAGTACTTTTTAATGTAGTATTATTATATAGTAATATAATGTAGACATTATCAAAATGGCAAATAGTAATGGTAAAAAGTTGTGCCAACTTACAATATCGATCTTATTGTTAGTTGTTACAAAATGATAAATAAATATGTTTTTTATGCAGTGTGAGTCTTTTTTCCAGTCTTTTGCCAGATCTATGTTTTATGATACAGTAATTGTCTTTAACAGCATTAATAGGACTAAATTAGCGTTAATTTGTATTTTCTAGCCCTGGTTCTGTGTAATTTCAGCATATTTAGCCCATCACAGCATTTGTCTGGAGTTAAGCTTACATTATAAGTGACAGGACAAGCAGACAAAACTTCTTATCAGTTAACTAGTTTGTCTTCATATATATATATATATATATATATATATATATCCAATATATATATCTAAGATCGATATACTGTCAACAAAGTCAATTAAAGCCCATGTCCGGATAAATTTGTTACGGTTCCCTGTGAAGGTATTTAATGATTTAAGGAGATGTTATGCTGTAAGAATCTGAAGAGTCTTAAAGAAATGAATAAAAACAAAAACAATATTATAAAATTAAGATTTTATTATTATTTTTAAAGGTAGCACAACTTGTCACTTTAATATTGCCGTATCTTTACTCACTAATCACTGATCTGTAAAGTAAACCTATTAACCTTTACTGTAACACATCACATTCACAAATTCACATACATGCACCTATAATACATATATACATGTAATACGTCAAAATTACATTAAATATTAATAATGCTTATCGGTATTGTATATCTTTAAAGAAAAGTGCCTTACTTATGTGCTTGTCACTGGGATCAACTCATTCCTTAAATGAAGAGGGAATGTGGTAATGTTTCTCAGAAGCCTGAAGTTTAAATACGGTAGGGTGGCGCTTTGTTTTCAGAGAAACAAAAACAAAACTTGAATTACACTTGTTTTACAGGCTAAACTGGATTTGCTTCCTCCATGCCTTCACCAGCATTTTCCTCCTTTCATACCTACAATCACTAAACTACTGGAACTATAGAACAGCTATAAAACAAAAAAACTGCATCCAAAATACATCGTACTCATTTCTGGAGTTACAGTCCACACCGCTTTCTGATAATAATGATAAATTCATACCATGTCCATATCTTTATCTCTTTCACTTGTATGTAGTATATTTTACATTGTTTCAGGTTTTTTAATATTTCATACAGATTTGTGGCCTTTCATTTTGTGCTTTGTCACTGTTTAGTGCAAGGAAGCTTCTGTTATTTTCTTATCAGCAGTGTCCGGTTTATGAAGAACTGATCTCCTGCTGTCTAAACTGTGTTGAGTTAAACCGTACAGCTACACTACTGATCTCCTGCTGTCTAAACTGTGTTGAGTTAAACCATAAAGCTACACTACTGATCTCCTGCTGTCTGAACCGTGTTGAGTTAAACCATACTGCTACACTACTGATCTCCTGCTGTCTCAACCGTGTTGAGTTAAAGTGTACAGCTACACTACTGATCTCCTGCTGTCTGAACTGTGTTGAGTTAAACAATATAGCTAAACTACTGATCTCCTGCTGTCTGAACGATGTTGTTCAGTATGTACCTTTATATGATAACAGAGCAGTCTGCTTTTGGCTGCCCTGTATGACCCAGGAACCTTCATCACTGTAGGTAAATTAAGTAAGGTCACAGTCACTGCTCATATGGCATGCTGATTAGCTTGTGATCATATCACTGAATAGCTCATTGTTACCTTTTGGACTGGAGATGACTGTGTTGTGCATGTTGTGCATGAACCTTATGCAGAATTCGAGTTCTGCATACAGTTGAGTTTAATGAATGTTCCGTTTATGTTGTTCAGTCCGTCTCCTGTCCGGCTCCAAGTCTGTCACGGTGCGGTTGGGTGTTGGGACCCAAGCGCAGTGCAGGAATCCGTTTGTGGTGTATTAAGGTTTATATAGCACGCAAACGGACTTTGGAAACGGATAAACGTGAAACTATGAGTGTGAGGAGTGAACGGAGTAGTTGGATCTCAGTGTTTAGGCGGGGATCGAACCCCGCTATGCGGCAGCACACGTGGGACCCGTTAATGTGAGGTCTTAACAGTGAGAGGGAGAAATGGCGGGAAGGGCAAACAAAGGAAACGCTAGAGTAGCGTGTTCAAACAGGATAGCTTAAAATAGGAACTGAAATTAACAGTACAGGGATTAACAAAACGGGGAATTAAATTTCACTATGTGCAGAGTAACCAGCAGGTATACTCTGCACAATTGTGGCTCTTGGCTCTAATACCGTACCGACTACCCCTCTACAAAGGTGCAGCGACGGTGTATGCGTGGTGAGGGCTTATATTACGGACGCCCCAGGTGCTGCTCGTTGGTGTAATCATCGTGGGGCATTCTGGGGTTTGTAGTTCCCGCCCTCTGCTGGCTGCAGGCGGTACAGCCCGGACCCTCACAAAGTCATTTGGCAGCAATGATCTGATTCTCATGAAGACAGGTCTTCCTCTAAACACACAACCTCTAGCTTTAAAGATGCCAAGACACCATGCAGGAACAAGTCTGGCTAGTCTTGACTGAATTAGAAAGTGTAAGTGACTCAATGAAGCCTGATATGACAGATTCTGAGGGGATGGTGGTTATAATAGAGCGTATGTGATGTTTATACCATACTTGTAGCTTAAACTAACAATAGACACCAAGCACTGTTATTGTGGTGTGTATTTTGTTGAACAGGTCTGAAAGGTTTCGTGGTAGTGGGGATGGCTAGTCAGGTGCACTTTAAGGGAGTATAGTGGTGATGAGGAATACTCCAGGGAGAGATTGAATGTATGGAATGTAACAGTAGGTCAGTCTATACAGTGCTGGTCAAAAGTATTGGCACCCCTGCAATTCTGTCAGATAATACTCAATTTCTTCCAGAAAATGATTGCAATCACAAATGCTTTGGTATTAATATCTTCATTTATTTTGCTTGCAATGAAAAAAAAGTCAAATCAATTATCATTTTACACAAAACTCCAAAAATGGGCCGGACATAAGTATTGGCACCCTCAGCCTAATTTTTGATAGCACAACCTTTAGAAAAAATAACTGCGAACAACCGCTTCCGGTAACCATCAGTGAGTTTCTTACAATGCTCTGCTGGAATTTTAGACCATTCTTCTTTGGCAAACTGCTCCAGGTCCCTGAGATTTGAAGGGTGCCTTCTCCAAACTGCCATTTTGAGATCTCTCCACAGCTGTTCTATGGGATTCAGGTCTGGACTCATTGCTGGCCACTTTAGAAGTCTCCAGTGCTTTCTCTCAAACCATTTTCTAGTGCTTTTTGAAGTGTGTTTTGGATCATTGTCCTGCTGGAAGACCCATGACCTCTGAGGGAGACCCAGCTTTCTCACACTGGGCCCTACATTATGCTGCAAAATTTGTTGGTAGTCTTCAGACTTCATAATGCCATGCACACGGTCAAGCAGTCCAGTGCCAGAGGCAGCAAAGCAACCCCAAAACATCAGGGAACCTCCGCCATGTTTGACTGTAGGGACCATGTTGTTTTCTTTGAAGGCCTTGTTTTTTTCCTGTAAACTCTATGTTGATGCCTTTTCCCAAAAAGCTCTACTTTTGTCTCATCTGACCAGAGAACATTCTTCCAAAACGTTTTTGGCTTTCTCAGGTAAGTTTTGGCAAACTCTAGCCTGGCTTCCTACCATAGGAATGGTATCCTACCATAGAGTCCCTTTTCATTCAGACGCCGACGGATAGTACGGGTTGACACTGTTGTACCCTCGGACTGCAGGGCAGCTTGAACTTGTTTGGATGTTAGTCAAAGTTCTTTATCCACCAGCCGCACAATCTTTCGTTGAAATCTCTCGTCAATTTTTCTTTTCCCGTCCACATCTAGGGAGGTTAGCCACAGTGCCATGGGCTTTAAACTTCTTGATGACACTGCGCACGGTAGACACAGGAACATTCAGGTCTTTGGAGATGGACTTGTAGGCTTGAGATGCCCATGCTTCCTCACAATTTTGCTTCTCAAGTCTTCAGACAGTTCTTTGGTCTTCTTTCTTTTCTCCATGCTCAATGTGGTACACACAAGGACACAGGACAGAGGTTGAGTCAACTTTAAGACATTTTAACTGGCTGCAAGTGTGATTTAGTTATTGCCACCACCTGTTATGTGCCACAGGTAAGTAACAGGTGCTGTTAATTACACAAATTAGAGAAGCATTACGATTTTTCAATACTTTTGTCCACCCCCTTTTTATGTTTGGTGTGGAATTATATCCAATTTGGCTTTTTGACAATACTTTTTGTGGTTTTCCATTAAAGACAAATTAAATTAACATTTGAATATCAAAGCATTTGTAATTGCAATCATTTTCTGGGAGAAATGGAGCATTATCAGAATTTCTGGGGTGCCAGTACTTTTGGCCAGCACTGTATGTATAAGTATAATATGCTAATGAAAAAGTGCAGAGTGATGATTATCCATGGAGATCATCGTTTAGATGGTTTTGGTGAGATGTGCAGAACCAGGTCCATTTACCCATGCATCAGCACTACTGGCTGTTCAGCAGCCTGTTGACTCAGGGGAAGAAATCTCGGAGGCTGATTCTGGACTTTATGCTTCGGAACCTCCTACTTGTCAGTCACTTCTCATTAAACCAATCACCAGCCGGAGTTGTCTCTCTGTCAAATATGAGCATGATGCCAGTTAAGCACAATGCTAGTAAGTTTAAAGTCTGGGGAGCTTAACAGCTTTGTTTTAGATGTAGCTTCTGTAAATTATGATAACTCATAACTCTGATACATAACCTGCTTTGATAAGTAACTTCTCTTTACTCTTCTGTGTTGAGTCAGTACCACCAACATTAATTAGAAGATTACTCAGCCCATGTCAAGGAATTCCATCTGATTCTGATCCGCAAATGAATGCTAAATAACTAGCTAACTATCTGGCAAAGTTGTTCAGTGAGACATGGCAATTTACCTCACCTTCCATCTTAACCTGTCCTCTGACCAGTAATAGATATTGTAGCATTTGTAGCATGTTGCTGTCGGCTGAATGAACAGGATGTGGTACATGTGGTGAAAAGTCTAACTTCATTATAGGTCATCACCTGCTCCATTCATACATGACCTATATAGGACTGTGGTGGTGGTCAGTCTATCTATATGTCCATTTAAAGGAGTGACAGTCCAGTGTAGGACCTCTGAGAGAGATGGCTGAGCTCCTGATGGTGTTTATCCTCCAGCTGCTGTTCGGTGAGTTCACATCTACTAGCTCACTAATAGAGATGAAGAGGAGACCGACGTTTCCGTCACTGTTGTGCCAAAGGCTTAGTATGTCTGAGGAGCTGAGAACGTTGTTCCTTTGTGTTCTTCACTTGTTTACCAAAACTAAGTGACTAAATGTATGTCCAAAAATAGAAGGGAGTACTTGTAGGGTTTTATTCTCTGTAGTATAAGAGATTAACCTGCGTTCCGTTCCTTCTTTCAGGAACCTGCAGAACGTGTCTCCTTCAGAGAACCTCAGCTGGTCTCAGATCTGTCCATCCTGGAGACAACATCACCCTGCACTGTGACATCACTGTGGATCATGAGATATCCTGGTACCACCAGAGCTCAGAGGAGATGATGGTGCTGATAACTGCTGGAAAAAGGAGAGTGGGCAGATCATTTTCCCTGAATTATAATCTAAATGAAGATCACTATGATGGAATTATGATCTCCAGTTCAGTAGATTTAGTGATTGTTGGTGTTAGTGAAACTGATCTGGGTCTGTATTACTGTGGAGGACGAAACAACACAAACCACGTCCAGTTTGGAAAAGCCATCAGACTGATCTTCACAGGTTAGTAATGATACTTGTTTGTGTATTTTATTTAAGCCACTTACTCTAATTTATGTATTCGTTCATAAACTCACTCAATCATAAATTATCCATATAGACTCTGTATTTTTATTATAAATAAACCTCCCAGGAAATAACTTTACAGTAGAAGGTGAAAACATTCTTAACTGTTAGTGCTACAGGACCCCCACAGGACCCCCACAGAGCAGGTATGATGTGGGTGGTGGATCATTCTCAGCACTGCAGTGACACTGACGTGGTGGTGGTAGAGTGTGTGGTGCTGGTGTTAGTGGATCAGACACAGCAGTGCTGCTGGAGTGTTGAGACACTGTGTCCACTCACTGTCCACTCTATTAGACACTCCTACCTTGCTGCTCCACCTTGTAGATGGACAGTCAGAGACGATAGCTCATCTGCTGCTGCTTCGTCAGTGGTCATGGGACACTGCCCCACAGGACACTGTTGGCTGGATAGTTTTGGTTGGTGGACGATTCTCAGTCAAGCAGTGACACTGAGGTGTCCAGCAGCACTGTGGTGGTCCTGTGGGGGTCCTGACCATTGAAGAACAGAGTAGTACAGTACACAGAGAAACAGATGGACTACAGTCTGTACCTGTAGAACTACAGAGTGTCCTATATGATCAGTGGAGCTGATAACATGGACAGTAAGTGTAGATACGAGGTGGTGGTTTGAATGCTTTGGTGTATGTGGCCTTATTATTAAATTACTGCATTACTGCATTATCTGGTTCCTTCAAAACCAGTTCAGCAGTATGTTACACAACAGCACAGAAATCACTCTGTCATGTGACAGAGCGCTGTTTAATCGCTACACCAAACTGCTCCTATTGTTGTAAATTATAATTCTGTGTTTAAGGATAAAGAAACTGTGCCAGGAGGTTGGTGGTTAGAAGTTGGCCTCGTCTCCCAGTCACAAGCAGAGGTGCCGATTTCTGTTGGCATGTTTTGCAATTACATTACTATGAGATTGAATAGTAGTACTGTTATTAGAGCAGCTCTGAGTTTGATTCTAGACAGTAAATCACTCTAGAATTAATACATAACAGACATTCATCCATCCAGTTCATACTAAATTGCAATCACAGATTTCATCAGTAATCACTCAAACTACAGCACCTCCCCAGATAAGGCTAAACCAGCTCCTGTTTGGCTTTTTTATGTTGAAGTTAAATATATCTAAAATGCACTCTCCAAATAAGGGTTGAATTGCAACATTTTTTAAATTTAAATATTTAAAAAAAAATAATTTATACATGGTTTAAAACATCCATTGTGTTTTACTCATTATAGTAGTCAACACAAGGTTGCAACCACTTGTCAGTCAATGGATCTATTACATTTATGCATAACCACTCAACACACTATGTAACTACAAAGCCTGTTTTTATTATGCCTCAGTTCCAGAAATAGCTGTAGAAATGTCTAGAAGGGAAATTACGACCTAAATTTGATCCCTGCTGTGCGGATGTTTCCTGTTAGTAATACCACGTCCACATTTAAAATGTTTTTTTAAGTCTTGTTTGTTAGTTTAACGTCTAATGAAGAGTTTTATTCTCCATTAAATGATGATTTGAAGTTAACATTAAAGACAGCCTGGTAGCTACTTTGCTTCTATTAAAACACCTCTTTTACTCAGTGCAGGTCTAGCATTATAGCGGTGTGTTTTGCTGTGTGTATTTCAGGTGGAGATACCCAGAGTAACAGCTCCTCAGCACACACAGACTCTGAATGTTCTTCTCCAGATCCTGCACCCTACCAGATTACCATTGTAGTCCTGGGGTCTGTTTGTCTGATCTCAGTTCTGACGAACTTCATCATGTTCTATTACAGAGTGCAAGGTGATTCCTGATTGATCTAATCCAGAACCAGTGTACAGGTTACCCTACTGTTAGCTCCTTCATGTGAATCCCCTTACTGTGGGTGTAGATAATTAACTTAAATGTAAAGACTACAGTAAAGGATCGGTTGGTTCTGTTTACTTGTTTGTATTTGTGGTTTCTGTGAATGCTCTTAGTGATCTGAACATCTTCTCTTTCAGGAAAGTATCAGAGTGATGAAAATGCTGAAGATTCCATTGAAAAGGTACCAGAAAGACATATGATACACTGACTATTCTTAGAGATTCTGCTTTTGACTTGTAAAGTCCATCTCTATTGGCTTGTAGAGTCCACCTCTATTGGCTTGTAGAGTCCACCTCTGTTGGGTTGTAGAGTCCACCACCACATCATTGTCAATGCAGTGCTGAGAATGATCCACCACCCACATCCTACCTGCTCTGTGGTGGTCCTGTGGGGGTCCTGACCATTGAAGAACAGGGTAATACAGTATACAGAGGAGGAAAGAAGGGAGCAGATGGAGACTACAGTCTGTACCTGGCTAACCGAACTAGTAGACGTGTCCAACTACAGAGTGTCCTATATGGTCAGTGGAGTTTGTTGTTTGTGTATACATTGTTTCCATTGTTCACTCGGAGCTTTCATTATACCTGACCACTACTAACCGCTGTGCATGCTCTTGACCGCTGAAAGAACAGGATGTGGGGCATGTGGTAGGGGGTCTAACGGTCTTAGTGTTCTATAGAAACTGAGCCACGCTTCCGAGCATGACCTACATGTACATGTGGTGTATCAACATTTTCATTTAGATCAGAGAGAGTCTGGTTCTTGTTAAGTGGTGATGATTTTCTGTCAGCGTGATGTACATACAGTTTTGGGGTTTGAGAAAATCACAACCTTTAAAAACATGTTCACATGTTACTCTACAACTAAAGCTGAGAACGGTAAATTATTTCTGACCTGAATGACAATGGAAAACATGTCTTCCTGAAGGAGCTCTAAGATCTCAATGTATTTTCCTGCATTAATTCTGCATCACAGGAGTGTAACACACTGACCCCATACCATGACAGACCCTGGCTGTCGTCTTTGCTCCTAGGCACACATCATCCATTATCTCCAAAGAAACATCTGGAGTACTGATTCATCTGTCCACCATACACATTTCCACCGTGTGATGGTCCATCCCAGATGCCTCAAAGCCCAGAGAAGTTGATGCCCTGACTCAGCTTTTTCTGGATGTTGCTTTTGTATCAAACTATAATTACAGTAATCTGTAGACATCATCTGGTTCAAATCACATCATTATTTTATTGTGTGGGCTCGTTATTAACCCTAAATTGCCCCGTCCCTACTTTTTGAAATGAAGCTGATCAGATCAAACTGGAAGACAGATTTGTTTATACTGTCTTATGAGTCAGTTTACTTTTTTTTTATTAGAATTTTCTAAAACAGTCCCAATCTTTTCTGATCTGGGGTCAAATTATGACAAGTAGTGATTTCACAAGATATTAGCTACTACTTTCTTCAAAACAGAAATCCTTGCTAATTTTTATTGTATTTGTGTTTTAATGAGCCATGGTTACTTTACAAGCAGAATGAGTCTCACTAGAGAGGTAAACAGTGAAATGACCTAATATTGTAATAATTAAAACCCAACTAAAATTTCATTATTAGATTAATATGTTGATTGCAGAGTTCAAATTTACATCATTACACTTTTTGGGTAACTATTACAATATTCATTTCTACTATGGTTTTAAACAATATGCTTAGGTGAATATCCCTTATCTACATAGATATATGCTATAACAGATAGCAGCAGAGCTTGTGCCTAACAAAGCTCTATTACCATTAAACCCCTTTAGTGGTCAGGATCCACTGGTGGGTGGATCTGCTGAAGATCCGCCTTTCGACTTCCATTACTTTTAGTTCTACTGTCTAATGCACACAAGTGGTTAAACTGTACAATGAATTGTTCTGCTCTCCTAGTCCTCCTTTAAAACACACACAAATAAATAAAAATAAAAACATGTAAATAGAGGTACATATACACTTTTCAATAATTAAGTAAACTTAGTAATTACAATGACTTGTGCAGTGTTCTACTAGGAGCATGAAGAGACTTCACCCCACATCCCAGATTCTCCTTGTGGACTGTGTATTGTACACTGTGCATTACTGCAAATGACAATAGAACATGGTGTCTACTGTTATCCACGTACTTACTGAATATATTATGAAGGCTGATGATGTAGTAAGTGGAATTTGGAGAGGGTAGATTCATGATACATGTATCTGCCGGTCTTTGTCTCCTCAGGACGGGGACCTGTTGTACACCAGGCTTGTATATACTGCAGTGACCAGAAGAGCTGCTAAAGGAAACAGGCCCGATCTGGACAGCGTGACCTATTCAGGAATCACCACACGGCCCACTGGACATTAACCAGCAAGTAGAGAAACAGGCCTCTGGTTTCACGTGACAGTGACGTGTTCAGAAGGACCTTGTGAATTGGCCACAAATCAGGATGCTTTAAATAAATTAATATGTGGAGGAGAAGTACAAACATGCCTACAGCACTGAACACGGTTATTTTCCTCTGAAGTATCTTTATCATATTTTAATCATATTCAGAAATATAAGTTCAGAGAAACTTGACGGGTTTATTACAGCAGAGTTGATCACTGTAATGGTCTTACAGAATGCAGCAGCTTGTATCCTAACATTTAGAACCTGCACTGACTGTCTGGATCTGTTAGGGCATTTTTCTAGTTTCTTTTATCTCTAAAAGACCTTGAAGCTCCTGAATGTCCGTCTGCTCAAAAACTCACATTAAATTGCATATTAAAAAATAAAATTCTATTAGAATAGAAATTAAAACATTACTGAAACAGGATTAAAATAATAGAATTTATAGAGCATTAAATAAATATTAAATTAAACCATTAAAATGGAATTAGGATAATAATGTGTTACAGAAGAGAAGTGCTATAGCACCGGAAGGCCAATATGACGTCATTAGCGGGTAATCAGTGTTCAGACTTTGTTTAAGGCATGTTAAATATCTTACTACAGGATCCCGAAATGTACAGTGTTTAAAACCAAGCTGAAAGATTTACAACCTGGATTTAACAGTGTCTAGTGTCAGGGCTCTAATGCCCTCATTGTAATGCCCTCTGTCACATGGTTCCAGTGGTTCCACAGAGTTTTATTTATTCAGTGTTTAAACTGTCCTCTGATGTTCCACATTGTTCAGGGTGAAACAGTCCGATAACACGTCCTAAAATTAAAGTTCAGTTTTAAAAGTTTTAATAGAACTTTAATAGGACCTTTAACAGAAAGTTTATTCTGTAACATACCGGTATCCAGTGTAAGGATTTAGGAATGGGAGTAATATGTTCCAGTCTTTTACTCCTAATGAGCTGCAACAGATGCTATCTTTTTGGAAGCCCAGTTAGGAGACTGTTACTGTGATCTATAGATCTAAGTTTAGATCTATAAATACGCAGCTAGTTGTGCCTTTGTTGGCTAATCCTGAATTACATAATCTGAAAGTTGTGTCCCATTCAGTTAGTGATGTGCTCAAGGCCCTTACACAGTGAGCCACGGGGTCCAAAGTTGTTTGGTGAGGGGGTCAAGTAAATCTCAGGGTCATCTGCATAGCTGTGGTAAGATAACCCATAGGTAGCATGTATAACTGATTCTTGGGTCACACTTATTTCAACATTGGTAGGTACCACAGGAAACACCAGTGGGCAATAGACAAACGGATGACCACCATTTTAGCCTTTAGCTACACTAGTTAATGCATTGCTTTACACACTATTTACTTCTATAGCATGAGGTTTGGAACGCAGCCCCTGTGTGGTGGGAGTGCTGGGTATAGAAGTGACCTCTGTAGAGCATTCTGCACCCTCTGGTGTTCAGTACATTGTGAGAGTAACTGTATGTCTATGTATAAACATGCTATAAGTCAGTGTGTTAGCAATGTTAAAACTAGCACTATTTTGGCTACTTACCATTAAAAACACCTCAGCACACACTCTGGGGGCCAAACAAAGGAGACAAGGATGGGACCCACACTCCTTGGTGGGATGTGCTGGGTATAGAACGTGACCTCTCGAGGGCACCCTGCACCCTCTGGTGTCAGTATCATTGTGGAGGAGTAAATGTATGTCTATGCCAAACAACATGTATAACTAACTCTTTAAAAACTAAAAATTTTGGCAAAAATTAAAAACTAAAAAACTGTTCCCTGAAGTTTTGAAGTTTCTGAACATCTTTACCCTGGAGGGAGATTAGCGAAAGCTCCATTCCCACATGAAAATATAATATATGACATATATGCCCCTATATCAAGAGTGGGTTCTTCAGATATGTTCCTCATTATCATGTACATACATCCTCTGGATATATGTGGCTATAAGTTGATAACATTTATGAAAACCCCATAACAAAATGTGTATATGTACATATATTAAAACATCTATGGGTTTCATTATATGTTGCGATAGCCAAATATAATTCATTTATATAAGTTTACTATATATAATTTATATAAGTTTACTATATACACAGATTTTGTATGATTACATATGTTTTTACCATTATCCACAATTGGCAAAAACAAGTAAGAGTGGTGAACCTTCCCAGGAGTGGCTGGCCGACCAAACTTATGCCAAGAGCAAAGAGACGACTCATCCAAGAGATCACAAAAGACCCCACAACAACATCCAAAGCACCACAGATCTCACTTGCCTCACGCTTGAGGTCTTCATTCAGCGTTTTACATCTTACCATAAGGAAACAGAGATGGAGGACTGGGCAAAAAATGGCCCCTGCATCGGCAAGATGTGTCCAAAACGAAAACAACCACTGGCTCGAGCACAAAAAAAATATTAAGGCTTGTTCTCAATTTTCCAGAAAACATAACTGATGATGAGCCCCAAGGACTTTTGGGGGGGAAAATACCCTTGTGGGACAGACAAGGACCACCAAAGTGGAACATTTTGGAAGGTGCGTCGTTGTCCCCATTACATCTGATCGTTTAAAACGTAAACACCGCATTTCAGAGAAAAAAAAAAAAAGAACATCATATACAGTTTACAGGTGTGTAAAGTGCGTGTGGTGTGGTCTGTGTTGATGGTCTGGGGGGCCGGCATGAGGTGGTTCCAATTTTTTACATGTCAGTGAGTTGATTTTTTATCGCCAAAACACCCCAGCCTCGTGAATGGCTGAAAGAAGAAAGATAAGGAACCAAAATGGTGAAGGACCTTTGGAGTGGAAATTAGTTCACAGGCTCCCATCCAAAATCGAAAACAAAAAATTATGAAAATTTCTTGAATTCCCTCCTGGGATCAATAAAGTATCTGATCTATCTAATCTATCTTATCTATCCTAAATTCTTGACCTCGAATCCTATTGCGAGAGCGGTAGAGAGGCTGGTGGCAGAAGAACCTTAAAAATAAGGCGTTCAGCATGCGTTGGAAAAAACCACCAGACCAAAACCGGTGGGCATGAAAAAGATTAACAAACACGTCCTGGGCCCAAAGATTGAGTGCCGGGGCAAAAACAGTGTCCGCCAACAACAGTGCGCTCCTCACACATCCCTGCAAAAAAAAAAAAAAATAAAAAAGAACAAAAAAAAGACGAAACAAAAAAAAGAAAAAAAAAAAACAAAAAAGGAAGAAAAAAAAAAGGGAGAAAAAAAAGAAAAAAAAAACTCCCATTGCAAAGGGGGGGGGGGCACACGCAATGGCTTGAATTGGGACAGGGTGTTTGCGTGCTAGACGGGTGGACCCAAACCAGGGAGAGGTTTGAGGTTTAGGGCGGCCAAACCGACTTTTTTCACAGCCGGGGCCCATGGGAGGTTTGGATATGGGGGGTGGGGTGAAGTTCTGGGGGGGGGGGGCCGGGTAAGTAATAAGGCAACACCTTTATTTGTGAAGTGTATTAGTTAAAAATTTTAAAAAAAACACGCATTTTGTTTGTTTCTCTTGTGTTTGCTTGTGTTGTCTTTAACTAATATTTAAATTTGTTTGATAATCTGAAACATTTAGAAGACAAATATGCAAAACATATAAGAAATCTTGAAGGGGGCAAACAGTTTTTCACAAGTTTGCACAAATATGTACATATGTTTTTTTTCTTCATATGGGTATATGTTTAATATGTTTAAGTCTCATATATATTTACATATTTGAAATTTGCATTACGGATTTTGATTGTACAGTGACCTGCGTGTTTGTTTTTATAAAACGAAACGTATACATGTGCGGAAGCATTGTGGACACATAACCGAAACTAAAACCCACATTCTAAAAAAACACATTTCTAAAAATAGTCATCATGTACATGTGGACAAAAACCTTTTCTGGTGTGTCTACTCCCTCTTGATCCCTTTCTCTCTTTCTCTCTCTCTCTCTCTCCTCTCTCCATTCTACTCTCTCTCTCTCTCTCCTCTCTCACTCCAGTGGATGTTTCTGTTTCTGAGACTTAACCATCGATATTTTAAAGGCCAATCATAATGGCAGACAGGCTGGCATGTTAATAAGCGGAAGGGGCTAAAACCTGAACAGGAGGCTTTCAAGATGGCCAAAGAGGGAGGGGACTGCTACCACATGTGCTCTAGGCTCTTGTGTTGGGTAGTGATGGCATGTGTGGTGGTTGTGAGAGTTCAAAGCAGATGAAAGAAATTATTCAGTGAAATGTTAAAATCATTGCACCACAGCGACATCTAGTGGCCAGATCAGTGCTCAAAACAACTACCTCTGTTTAATGGACAATTAAAGGAGGACTGATTTCATGACAGTGATATGAAACATGCCTCTGTCAGATTAAGAAAGTCCTTGACAGATAATCAAAATGTGTCATACTGGTTACTGTCCAGGTTTGGTCTCTAATATAGTTGTGCAGAGAACGGGCTGTCTGTTAATAAACGATTACTGGATGATAATGCTGGATGTGCTCCATTACTTCTCAGTTGTGATTAGTCGGTGTGTAAATATCTGAGACCTTCATTTCCTATACAGTTAAAACAGTGGGGAGAGTGCTTGGCCAGCTGGGCAATATTATAGTTATTACAGTACAGATAATCAGAGGTAAGACACATGGTCTGTTCCGCTGTGTTTGAATTGAGAAGGTTTCTGAGCTTGCTCAGAATTTCTCCAGCTTGGAGGGTACTCTCTCCTGAGGTTGTTGGAACCTAGCGATATGTTTTTATTAACTGGAAAAAATGAGAAAAGATGGCAGAGTGTCCAGGTCAGCAATTCGTAGGGCAGGGTTCTACAAAGCTGGACGCCGAATCCAATTCCCAGTCCTGGACTTTGTAATCACTGGAAGGTGTGACCGTACAAGGACAGTTACCTATATTAGCTGTTCCTTTAACCTTAACACAAGGTGTCTTGATTTCATTGACTGAGCAGGGCTACTGTACTGTAACGAATGATAGCACAGCACTCAGATATCTCATTCTTCACTATTGTTATCCTATTCATATTTTTGTTTGCTAACCAGCCCCACCGTTTCTAAGATTTCAAGACCATTCCAACCTCCCTTTAATAATGAATGGGGTGAAAAACTGCACATCCATCTACTGTACTCTACTCAACAAACATTGGTTCACGTACACCATCTCAGGGCAAACCCTTAGTGTTGATCTGACCAGTAGTTTATCTTTTATCCATCCCTCGTTCCTCCTATAGACTCCCATTTATTACTGGCCCTACTCAAACTAGAGACAGGTGAGGGGCCTGACAAGAGGGCGGAGACAGGAGGAGCTATAAACCAAAACAAACCGAAGCACATGGAACAGGACAACAAAAGGCACGTCTCATTTATTTATCCCTTGTTCCTCATATACACTAGCTTTTTTAGCCCACCTTAGCAACCTGCTAGCAACAAGCTTAAGCCGAGCAGTCACTCTGCAGACAAACTTTTCTAGTTTCTTTTGTTTTTTATGCTTTTGTTAATCCGTTCAGTGTTTCAATGCCACATCTTACCGATCCCACAGCATCCTAGACAAACGTTTGAGGCTGTAACAATGTGTGTGTGTGAAAGTGTGTGTGTAAAAGTGTGGATAGCCAATCTCAGCACTGATCATCACTGGCCTGTATAGTGTTGGTCTTGTAGTCCGTCAGTGCTTAAATTCTGTTCAGGGTTTGTAAATGGGCTTGGCCTCCTTGATGCCTCTTTTGAGGTTCCTTCGAGCCGATGGATAAGCTGGACCTGTCTCCCGTCCCTGAAAGCAGCATCCTGACTCAGTTACTAATCAGTTACACAGCTGTGGAATAATCTCCCTACTGACTTTCGACTCAGTTCATGTTTTTAAAAACATTTAAAGACTAAGTTTAATCTTTTGCTTTAAATAATTTGTACGTTTTGTTTGGTGATTTTATGGTGTCTTTGTGTTGTGGCAGGGCATCCACTGAATCGGGGTGCGCGGTTATGCAACACCCAGGGTTTACAACCTTGTACACCTCATATATCTCGACTACGCCACCCCTTTAGTGAGGGAAAGGGGACCCCACACTAGACCACTCAACTAAATGAGTGCACAAGCCAACCAATAATACCACTGTACCAATGAGGACATTACAACTAGGACACTCCAACAAAAAGGCAAACCAGAACACCGGTGTGGCCCACTCCTTGACCACAAAACAAAGAAAGCAATAAAACAAATATCGGATCAGTACAGCTGAAAAATAGTGTCCTGTGGTATGCTACTACAATGTCTTGCTAATAAGAACAGTAATGGCAGACACCAAAAGAAATATGAATATAAAAGATATCAGAAGTGGCTCAGCGGTTAACTAGTTAAACACTGTCTGATTGTAAAATCATCCACAAAAATCCACAATAGTAAAACAATAAATAAAAGTATTTTAAGAGGAGAGAAAAACAGAGGCCTGCCAACACCACAAGCTGCACCCCCACTCTAAAAAGAAAGTTACCAAACATCACATAAAAATGAATAACAAATAAAAATAAGCTACACCATTCACCCAATATAACCCAGATAGTGTGTGCAGGTTGACTTAAGCAGACAGAGTAGTGATATTAGGCGGACCTACCCAATAACATAACGTCAACACAGTGGAAGCATAGTTGCTCCGTACCCACTCGATAGCTATAACCCAAAGACGTTAATCGTTAGGCACTAGCTAGGATGCACCCACCGATAACCCACACACACATTACTCAACTGAATGGCTCATAAGTAACCGAAATAGCTTGATTAAGCACGTACCCAGGATATATAAGCTGCGTTAGCCCAACCCCAAATAAAAAACGCAGCTGCCACAAATGCACGCCAGCCTATACCAGAAAGACCAAATACGTTCACAACTGATTAAAACTCTTACCAGGTGAACCATACGTTCAACAGCGCATAGCCAGCAGATACAGGGAGTGAAACCAACCTACCAGCTGATTCAGCTACAAGTGCTCTTCAGCTTCCCCTTCTGTTTAAATTTTCCCACCAGCACACATGCACGAATTGAGCTTTTCAAATAGCGACAGCGCCACGCCAAATACTCTTACGTCCCTTTGTTTTGAGCATTAATATAATAATTTATATTATAATTATTATCTAAAATATAATAAAAAACACCAATGTAGGCATCCAGCCATACCACAGTGTGTGTTTTTTTGACAAATATTGTATTTTACTGTGTGGTATTGTAAAGTACTTTGCTCTATGTAAGTGCTATGTAAATAAAGACTTACTTACTAATTAGGGCCCCGTTGTTTTTGTTCACCCATGGCTTCTGGTTGAGAAACACTTTTATTGTCTTTATTTGTGAGAACATTGAGTGACAAGGTATATTCCTCCAAATCTTTCCCCTGATGCCAGTCTGTATTGCATCATTGAAGTAGCTTCCTCTGTTGGCAGCTGGCTTGGGCCTGAAGATTAAGGGTCTGTACACTGGGGTCAGTTTCAATGAAATGTGGTGTGACAGTCCAAGGTGTGCAGATGGCTCCATGTTGTACACCTGGGGGATGTTTGTATACACCTGATCCAGAATGTAGTAAATGTTGTAAAACTTCAACATGACTGATTTCAGATGATTTCAAGTCCCCTGCAACAATAACAACACCGTCCAGACGTGCCGACAGCTGGCTGTTTATTGTGTTGTGAAACCTCCTAGCATTAGCTTGCTGTGGGATGTAAACTACCACGATTATTACCACACTGAATACCCTCAGGAGAAAGAACAGTCTGTGTCTCAGTGTTCCCACTCCAGATCCAGTGAGCAGCGATTTTCTATTCTGTCTGTGCACCAGTTGTTATCAATGTAAATGCACAAACCTCCACCTTTCTCTACCCCAAGTCCTCCTACCTGTCCAATCTGATGACCACTCTTTAGATCATGTTCAATAATGCAGTTTGTCATTTGGAGAGTGGTGATGCTTTGGTAGCGTCTCGTGGAAACTTACATCCAGTGTTGATACAATATTTACAGATTACTTCAGCGCAAGTCTACTCAGAGTGTCTGAAACCTTTCTTTATTCGTATTAGTTGGACTGTTGTAGGGGAGAGAGAGAGAGCGAGATTGATAGAGAGAGATTGATCATGAAACTGCTGCTGCCCAAAGCTCTGCTGGTTACCCTACATCTCTACAGTAAGACTGTTCCACTCTGCAAACTGAACAAATCTACACTTAAGCTGCAGCTGTTTCTTTTTTTAATGAATGGCCATTCATATGTCCAGTTTGTGGTTGATATGATTTGAACATGTATCAGATGAGGTAAATTGTTAAATGTAGCATTATTAATCACACTTTAAAACTTTAACTCCGCTTTGTGTTTGTGTGTGACGTGGTGTGCAAATTCGAGATTCTTCTTCTTCAGCCGTCAGAGAGGTAATACTTTTTTCTTGATCGTGTTGAAAGCGATGAAAACGTGTTTTGTCTTCTTACTTCTTTTTATGTCTCTCATTTTGTAAATGGGAATAAAACACCCCGTTTTTCAGTATATCAGTAAACAGTGTACAGTAGCATTAGCTTATATGCAGCATTATTTACATTTGAATTTAATCGATCTTATGATTCAGATCCAGTGACATTTACGAGAACAATGTTTAGAGAAAATATATTGAGTTTGAGACGTTTTGATTACCACAGGATGTGACAGACTACATTAATTTCTCTCATACAGAAAGTTCTCTTAGACCCAGAGGTCCTTATATAGGCGTAACACCATTGCACCTAGTACAAAATGATGTCACAACTACAGTGGTCAACCCTTAGAGGTCTGAGCTTTTTGCAAAGGGTACTCTTAGAATGAGTGCTCTTAGAATGACCAAAAACCCTCTTTGGAATTGATGAGAGGATTCAGTGTGATTAAAAACTCTTTTGCTGATGGGATTATAGAGTCACATTATTGTTGGAGCTACAATATAAAGCTATTAATGATTTAATATAAATAATCCACAACTTTCCAGTCAAAACATGTGATACACCAGAGCTGATATAATCCACAGAATACATGAACAGTAGAAACAGGAAGGAGGTGCTGCTGACTGTTGTTTGTAAGTTTTTTACTTTTATAAGAAAATATTAAAATCAATAACCAATATTTATTGACTGTTCAGATATTTTCTTACTCCATCGATAAGCAGCAGTGTTAATGTGGAACCACACAGAAATATTAACCAGTTTAGTGATCTTTTTCTTCCAGTTTGGAATCAGTATCTGAGTGGTTTGGGTCTTCACATTGAAAAGTTCAGATTCTCTGGTTTAATCCCATAAAATCACCGTAATAATTATATGTATAGTGCAGACGTAGTTGGCAAATACAGACACAAACTAAAGGTATTAATAAATGAGTGCTGAGAAATATACTGGAGCTGTATTAGGGTCTTCAGTCATTGTTCAGAGATTTACTATAGTTGAATTTATCTCAAAGTCTGTGCAGTTTTGAACCTCTGGTGCAGACTGCAGCCTCCTAACAGTTTTAGTCCACCTATAAAACAGTTCAGGTTAAACATGTAATGTATGATTTTTCAGTTTTAATATAGTAGATAATACAGTTAGACTGATTATAAAATCACTGAAATCTACATTTACTATAGTTATACAGGAAATAATCAGAACAGATAAGATGAATGGTTGTTGGTTGCTGTTGTTAAGCTTGTTTTTGAAGTTTGTTAATAAGTCTATAATATGTTGAAATATATTGACTTCTTCATTAAAATTATTTTAGACACACACAGCAAAATTAACATCCTATTCCCCAATGCTGCATTAACAAGCTACCCTCCTTGCCACCTCGTTACCAGCCCTGGTAAAATGTTCTAGACCCGGCACTGTTTTCTTAGCTTCCATTTTATAAGCTGTGCTGTGATGACACTGCACAGTGTTTGTGGAAGATAACCATGAGATTTACATTTACAGTGAGACCTCAGCTCAGGAGCAAATCATAATTCTCCCAGATGAACCGTGAGGGACTTACAGCTGTGTAGTTCTGAAATGGAAGATACAGCTCACTCCTATGTAAATGATCATTCAATAATAAAACAAGGAAATGATCAACAGAAGATATATACATGCTTTACTGATGATTTAAATCAAGATATACAAACTGTTCAGATTTACATTTATGGCATTTAGCTTACGCTCTTATCCAGAGCGACTTACAAGGTTAATCATATTACAGGTAGGCCGGTGCAGTGTTAGGAGTCTTGCCCAAGGACTCTTATTGGTATAGCACAGCATAGTCACCCAGACCAGGATTCGAACCCCGTTCTCCCACATGTGGTGGTGACTCTGCGGCAGGTAGTGGTATTATCCACTGAGCTACATCAACCAACCATTCAGATGTAATAAATTTTGGAAATCTGGGGTGTATTAAAACATGGGGATATTGTAAGTTAAAGTGAGCAGAATAAACAGCATAGAAAGAAGTCTTCGTCAGATCGCTCTATGATTGGTCATATTTATAGCAATGGAGCAGATCAGTCATTCTGTGGCTTTGTATTTAGATTGACATAAACGTCTATTAAAACATCACTTTTGTTATTCTTCAGCAAAACATTATTTTAAATGATAGCTTTATACAGTGATATATAACTACAGTATATACAGTGATGTATAACTATACACAGTGTAGACAGTACACTACATGTATATTCTGGCTCCTGTGTTTGATCCTCCTGTAAGTAGAGCTCAGTGTCGACTTCTAGAAGGAGTTTATTAAAGTCTACCAACATTTCCACTAGTATGAGTGATTGACTCCTATCGTTATCATGAACGTCAGGTTCTTTCTCCTCCGGTACAGACTCCTCACCCACATGTGAAGGAGGTTTGATGGACACTGCAAGGTGCAGGGGGGGGGCCCATCTGGTAAAACAGGAAGCTTGAGGTCAAGAGGAAAGCACACAGCTCTGTGGTACAAGCTGTGTTC
Organism: Prochilodus magdalenae; assembly: GCA_024036415.1. Lineage (NCBI taxonomy): Eukaryota > Metazoa > Chordata > Actinopteri > Characiformes > Prochilodontidae > Prochilodus > Prochilodus magdalenae. The sequence continues at coordinate 26,039 of JAMWET010000343.1, read as the reverse complement.
ACAGATTTCGACCAAATACCGACCCCAAAACAACACAACACCATGGTAGAGTCACATACAGTGTGGTGGTCTGTAAAGACTTTCAATCCTCTCCTCTCTTCTCATGTGTGAGACTCAGGTCAGGTCAGGTTTATGTTCAGATGCTGTAAAACAGAAAACAGGACAGAATGATCAAACATAAACACACTTATCACAGTCAGCACTTGGACTCCACCCACAAACACAATCAGGATAAACACCATCACTAGATAAACAGCACCACCTTCATCAGTACTAAAGAAAACAATACACTGATCTGATTCTCTCAACAGCCCTGATTACACTTTCCTCACCCCACACTGCAATACAAGCATCTCATATAGTCAGCAGATCTTACTGAACATGTTTCTGCCTGCAGTAATACAATAATGAGTAATCTGGAACTCCCTTGGAAAGAGTGTGCCATGGACCACTCTGCTGGTTCCATAACGGGACACATGTTGAGGGAGGTGAAGCAGACTACATGCTAAGCTAAGGCTTAACCCACCCTGGACATCAATTTCCAGATTCTTTTCTCGCCAATGTTTGGTCTTTGGTAAACAAAATGAATGCACATAGTCTCTGGACTACAACACAGAGATGGATCCAATAATGTAAAATCACAGTTCTGGTGGAGATGTGGTTGAACAGCAGCATTCAGTAAGAATCAGAAATCAGGAGACTAGAGGTGAGTTTCAGCTTTGTGTTGAGTTTATTTACACATACAGAGATACACATACACGTGCATGCAGAGTCGTGTACGGGTATCAGGCTTAGGTTGTCAGTCCTGTCCAGTCTGGCTCAGTCTAATTCAGTCTGACATGGTTTAAAGAGGTAAGGTTCAGGGGGAGGAATGGAGGGATAAGTGAGAAAGTAAAGATAAGGAAGATAAAGGTTTGAAGGAGGGGGTTGTTGGGGGTGATTGTATCAGAGATATTCCATATTGTCTCTGTAGGTCGGAGACAGTGGGTCATTTCCATATAAACTGCATAGCCACTCCATAGGTGGAGAGACTGTTTACATTTTCTGTAACAATAGAAACATTGCACTTTCCCACTATTAAAGGCCATTTGCTAAAATTTAGTTGAGACCATATTCACTGTAACAGGAAATCAGTGCTCTGCTAAGTTATCTGATGATCATGTTTCATATTTTAAGTTTAAAAATAGCAATAGGAAAATCAAGCAATGCCTACAAACTCTCTGTTAAAGAACACTTCAAAAACTCAGACCTGTGTTGCATCTGGACGAGTATCCAAAGCATTACTGACTACAGACCTCCTTTCTGATCCCCCAAAAGTTCTGTGCTCATTTTGACCAGAGCAGTTTTTAACATATGCGATGGACCTTCTCACAACGGAGGTCTCTCACCCACAAAACCCAGTGACGTGGGAATCAGCACCCACCTGCGTAATTGGCTCATGGACTTACTGATAAACAGACCCCAGTCTGTGAGATTGAGATACGTCCATCACCACACAGGAGGACAGTGTGCACATCATGTAACATAATCAGGGAAATTAGTCACTCACAACTCAGTAAATCTCCAGTTGTTACATTAAACTCATTTCTTTATACAAACCTTGGTCCCATGACAACTGTCCCTTACACCACAAATCTCTACGTCTGTGTGTGTTTAAGGAGGAGATTTTAAATCTAAAATGTAGATCAACATCCACTGGGAGAATATGTATACAGAGCCTGTAATTCAGTAACTCACTGTAGTTTCTCCAGTTTACAGTGTGGATCCTTCAGCAGATCAGAGAGCAGCTTCACTCCTGACTCTCCTGGATTATTGGAGCTCAGATTCAGCTCTCTCAGGTGTGAGGGGTTTGATTTCAGAGCTGAAACTAAAGCAGCACAGCCTTCCTCTGTAATACTGCAGTCAGACAGACTGTAGAGAGAAGAAGAAAAACTCATCTTTATTAACATAAACACACATAAGAATAACACATCTCACACACACTCTCTTACACTACCTAATACTCAAACTGGTCTCTTGGTGACTTCTCTCTCTCCATCCTGGCTCAACACTCAATACACACACCACTCACTGTATCTAAACTACAGACCAGCACACTGGCTAATGCTGGTGTCACACTGCACAGGCTTTAACTCAGATCAACCATCACTGGTGACTGACACCACGTGGAAATGCTGGCGACCAGAATGCACTTGTCACAGTAAACTTGTGTGCATGGGGTTGGGGGGGGGGGGGGTACACATGATGGAAGAGGAGAGAGAGAGAGAGAAGAGACACTCACCCCAGTTTCTATCCAGTTTACAGTGTGCAATTGCATATTCCAGTGCAGCAGAGAAGCAGAGGCACAGCTTCACTCCTCACATCCCTGATTCCAGAAGTTCCATTGTTACCCAGGTTTCAGTTTCTCTCAAGGCTTGAGGAGTTTGGAAAGCTGATAGCTACTGGAGACCAGAACTGCACAGCTTCTTTCTAACCGACAACATCTCTGTGTCTGGCTATTACAGTTCCACAGGCCTAAAAGAGAGCGAAATGAAGATCTATTCAGAAACACTGTCATCTAAAACATTCAATGATGAATTCAGAATTCAGATAACTGGAAGAAAAGAGAACACACACGATAACACAGTCTCAGACAATCCTCCACAATCCTCTCCTCTCTCTACATTCTCTCTCTCTACTTCAATCCTTCCATCTCTCACACTCCCAGTAACTCAAACAGCTCGTTAATCCATCTTCTCCACACACACACACACACACAGCGTAATCTTGAATTAACAATAAAGTTGAATCTATCTATCAGTATAATCTCTCATGAGGGCAGATAAACCTTAACAAGAACACAGATTCTGTTGTATATATTGAATGTGAATCCACCCCCTACCCCGTACACACCTAGAGAAAGTGAAGCTGATTATAAAATACAGAGGATGACTGTGAGTTTTTAATGACATGAAGAGAAGCACTGAACACAGCACAGTTGTTTGTAAAACAACGCACAGATTACAAAACATACTACACCTGCTAGCACCCTTTGATGAGAGCGTGCACCCAGCGGCTCAGAAGTTACTGGATGTACTCTTTCTATCATTTGTTCGCCCTGCAATTGTATTTCAGCCTTTACGTTTTTAGAAACATTTTTTACAACCATCTTTATTTAAACTTTCCACTGGACATTTTATATTTTATTTTTGGTGGGATTTCTAGTGTACAGTATTAACACACAGACTCAACTCTCTCTCTCTCACACACATGCACACTAACACCGGTAATAAATCAGGTCATTACAGAAAGTAACTCTCTTTAGTCTGCCTGTCTGGAACACACTAGGAAGAAATTTACATTCTTGGAGAGGAAAGGGGCATCAGAGACATCAAAACAGCAACACATCAAAAACTACAAACCCTAAATATTCAAAACTATTTCACACAAAACATTAAAAAGAACAGAAGCTGTATCAGAAGAATTAACTGAACATCTCAAACAATACAACCTCACACAATCTCCATTAAACATACTAATTCATTCTTTATACAAACCTCACACCTCCCTCACACACAACAATCTCTACGTCTGTGTGTGTTTAAGGAGGAGATTTAAATCTGAAATGTAGATCAACATCCACTGGGAGAATATGTATATAGAGACTGTAATTCAGTAACTCACTGTAGTTTCTCAAGTTTACAGTGTGGATCCTTCAGCAGTTCAGAGAGCAGCTTCACTCCTGACTCTCCTGGATTATTCAAGTTCAGATCCAGCTCTCTCAGGTGTGAGGGGTTCGATTTCAGAGCTGAAACTAAAGCAGCACAGCCTTCCTCTGTAATACTGCAGCAGAACATACTGTAGAGAGAAGAAGAAAATCATCTTTACATAAACACACATAAGACTCATAAATTAATAATCCTCTCCTCAGCACAGATCTCTCTCTCTCTCTCCTCTCTCCCTCTCTCTCTTTCACTCATAGCAAACTCCTCTTCGTCCTATACACACACCTCTCTCTTCTCTCCCGCTCGCTTTCGGCCCCCGTCTCCTCACACGGTCTCTCTCTCTCTTCTCTCACTCACGGTCTGTATCACACCCCCAGAAGCATTGGGGTGCCATATCACTCCCCCCCCCCTCTCTCTCTGGTGTCAGAGAGAGAAAGAGAGTGAGAGAGAGATGATCTCACCCCAGTTTCTCCAGTTTACAGTGTGGATTCTTCAGTGCAGCAGAGAGCAGCTTCACTCCTCTATCCTGAAGTTCATTGTAACCCAGGTTCAGTTCTCTCAGACTTGAGGAGTTGGAGCTGAGAGCTGGAGACAGAACTGCACAGCTTCTCTCTGTGAGATTACAGTTCCACAGCCTGAGAGAGAAATGAAGATCTATCAGAAACACTGTCATCTCAAACATTCATGAATTCAGCAGATCACTGAAGACAGGAGACACACAAGTAACACACACACACACACACACACACACATGCAGAGTTTAACCTTTTCTTTCTTTGTACACATGACAAACTCCTAAATCTTAAATTAATTACAAAGTTGAATCTGTCTGTCAGTATAATCTCTCATGAGGACACATTAACCTTAACAAGAAAACTGATCCTGTGTTGTTTGAATTAATTGTGAGTCCAGACAAGACAAGACACACACGAGTAAAGATTAATAGACAGATAAGGAAATGGTTGTGTGTAGATTGTCTGTTTTTAAATGTAGAATTATATCTAAACATTTCTGTTCATGTAAGTACATCATCCATACAGGCTACTTACTTGTAATACAAAGAATGACTAGATCAGAGTGGATCAGGAGCAGAAGTGTATTTAAAGCACTATGAGGTTTGAACTGAAAGGACTGATGTTGTTCATCTAAACTACAATGGAGGGTCTCCACAGTCTCCATCTTTCCTATGGATATTCCTACAGATATTAAGGACATTTACTGCTAACTGGCTTCAGACTGATCTAATGCTGTGGATCTAAGGGCCTGCGGATCAGCATCTCAAAGAATTTTGATTACTCAAACAATAAGATCAGTCCTTTTTGATTTTTTTATTAATAGTTTTTAGGGTTTTTTTCTTCTTTTTTTTAAACAAAGGCTTAACTGTGTTTTGAGTGTAAATACATATGTTGTGCATACAATGTGCTTTGTGGTTTCCATCTGTGCAATAGGAGCTGATGGTTAGGGTCTCCTGGGACAATGTAGCAAAAATCTTTTTTGGGAAGAGGTTTGTTACAGTGTTGTGTTTCTTTTCTGGTGTGTTGTGGCAGCATTACAGCACTGCTGAAGCTGCATACACAAACAGTAGGATTCTGGGTAACACTTTATAATAACTTTCAGTAATAATCTATTAACTAATGATTAATAGCTGTGAACAAATCGTCAGTTCATGAGAATTTGAACGTGAACAAATGTTTACAAATGACAGTTCATGTAGTTATTAATGCATATATTGATGTTTACAAACATGTTAACAAATCATTAGTTTTTCGTTTAGAAGATTCTGCTTTTCTTTCAGAAAGATGAACAAATCATTAGTTAATGAATAATTGAAAATTAATAAATGTTTATCAGTCAGAGTTCCTGTTACCAGTGTGTGCACTCATATAAATATGTTAACAAATCATTAGTTCATCAGAATTACAAAATTAACTACTGTTCTACATACCTCGGCTCAGCCGCTGCTAGGTTGAGAAGAATAGAGCACCCAAAGATGTCCAATCAAGAGCAGTTCAGTTTTTCTGCTCACCTACAGTGTGTTCCAGCTCTGTCTCATAAAGTGACAGTGAATCTACATTACGGTGAATTATTGAGGCAGCACATAATATAAGATTTATGTTAAGAGATGCATTTCAAAATTATTATTTAGTTTAAACTGTTCTCAAAGCAGAAAGTAAATTAGTTAGTTAATGTGCTTGTAAATTATGAGTAAACATGTGTAAGGCTTACTAGTTCATTAACAAATAGGTATAAGCTATACATTTATCACTTACAGATGTTTTTGCAGTACCTGAACTAAAGTTGAAACTCTTCATTATTAGTTAATGTTTATGAACGTTTACAAACTATTAGTAAATATGGATTTTAATTTCATATACCCTCTTGTTTGACTCAACATATCCATACTGTGATTTGCAATAAGAAACAACAGTGGTAAACATTCAGCACACATTTACAGATCATCAGTGAATGGACCAAGACCAAGGGTGAAATGAATCAATGACTTTTATTTGCAGAAAAGGATTTGCTCAGTAATTACAAGGGAAGCTCTATGATCAGCAATTACATACAGTAAGAAAGTTGCTCAACAATTTTAAAAAAAGCTCAACAATTACAAATAAAAACTGAAGAAACAGGTTCAACCTCAAACACCCCAAGTCCATCCCCAAGAATCACATTGGAATGTTCCAGCATTCCAAACATCCACCGCCCCCATCCCCCCCCATTTCACCTGAAATGTGCTCTTTCCCATACTGTAAGAAAAACAGCATTTGTATGTCCACATTTTAAACCTTATTGTTCAGGAATTAATTGGAAAAGTAAAGATTTAAGTAGAAAGTGAGAAATCAGGCTAATAACACACCCCTGCAATACAAGTCAAGTCAAGTCAAGTAGTTTTTTATTGTCATTTTAACCATATACAGTGGTGTACAGTACACAGTGAAACGAAACAGTGTTCCTCCAGGACCAAGGTGCTACATAGAACAGTAAATACATTAAATACACAAGACAATTTACAATACACGAAACAGCAAACAATAAGTACAGGGAGGGGACAGTGCAGACAGCCCACTGGTAGTGGGTGCAGTAAAGTGTGGTTGTGTCTTTTTTATTTTTTTTTTGAAGATGACCATTGTTTTTTAGCAGCAGTTATGTCCATATTTGGTATACATGTAAACATTTTATACTTTAAGTGTTTTGTGTGGACAGATTTAAAAGATGAGGTTATGTGTGTGTGTGTGTGTGCGCGTTCAGTCCAGTCACTGAATGTGTGCAGTTATTTAGACCAGACTCTGGTTGTTAAGGAGTCTGATGGCTTGGGGAAAGAAGCTGTTACACAGTCTGGATGTGAGGGCCCGGATGCTTCGGTACCTTTTTCCAGATGGGAGGAGGGTGAAGAGTGTGTGTGAGGGGGGTGTGTGGTGAAGAGTGTGTGTGAGGGTTGTGTGTGGTGAAGAGTGTGTGTGAGGGGTGTGTGTGGTGAAGAGTGTGTGTGAGGGGTGTGTATGGTCATCCACGATGCTGGTTGCTTTGCGGATGCAGCGTGTGGTGTAAATGTCCGTGATGGTGGGAAGAGAGACACAGATGATCTTCTCAGCTGTCCTCACTACCCGCTGCAGGGACTTGCGATCCGATGCAGTGCAGTTCCCAAACCAGGCAGTGATGCAGCTGCTCAGGATGCTCTCGATGGTTCCTCTGTAGAAGGTGGTGAGGATGGGAGGTGGGAGATGTGCCTTCCTCAGCCTTCGCAGGAAGTAGAGACGCTGCTGGGCTTTCTTGGTTATGGTGCTGGTGTTGAGGGACCAGGTGAGATCCTCTGCCAGGTGAACTCCAAGGAACTTGGTGCTCTTGGCGATCTCCACAGTGGAGCCGTAGATGTGTAGTGGAGAGTGGTCACGCCTTGTCCTTCTGAAGTCAACAACCATCTCTTTGGTCTTGTCTACGTTCAGAGACAGGTTGACTGCTGCACAGTCGTGAGTCAGCAAGGTGAACAACAGAGGGCTGAGCACACAGCCTTGGGGGGCCCCGGTGCTCAGCGTGGTGGTGCTGGAGGTGTTACGTCCGATCCGGACTGACTGAGGTCTCCCAGTCAGGAAGTCCAGGATCCAGTTAGAGAGAGAAGTGTTCAGGCCCAGTAGGTTCAGCTTTCCGATCAGGTGCTGAGGAATGATTGTGTTGAATGCTGAACTAAAGTCTATGAACAGCATTCCAACATAAGTGTCTCTGTTGTCCAGGTGGGTGAGCGCCAGGTGAACGGTGGTGGATATGGCGTCGTCTGTTGAGCGGTTGGGACAGTACGCGAACTGCAGAGGATCTAGTGAGGGAGGCAGCAGGGTCTTGATGTGCCTCATGACAAGCCTCTCAAAGCACTTCATGATGATGGGTGTGAGTGCAATGGGACGGTAGTCGTTGAGGCAGGACACTGAAGACTTCTTCGGCACGGGTATGATGGTGGTTCCCTTGAGACATGTTGGAACGGTGGCACTGCTCAGGAGATGTAGAAGATGTCAGTGAAGACATCTGTCAGCTGGTCCGCACATTCCCTGAGCACTCTAGCAGGGATGTTGTCCGGTCCAGCGGCTTTCCTTGGGTTAACTCTGCGTAGAGTTTTCCTCACGTCAGCTGCTGTAAGACACAACACCTGGTCGTCTGGAGGAGGGGTGGTCTTTCTCGCTGCCACGCTGTTCTGTGTCTCGAACCGAGCGTAGAAGTGGTTCAGCGCATCTGGAAAGGAGGCATCACTGTCACAGGCAGGTGTTGTTGTCCTGTAGTTAGTGATGGACAGTTTGGCCCTTGCCTTTCTTAGGGCCGCCTTGTCTCCTGCTTTGAAGGCGGAGTCTCGAGCCTTCAACAGAGCACGCACCTCTGCAGTCATCCACGGTTTCTGGTTGGGACGTGTGGTGATGGTCTTGGAGACGGTCACATCATCTATGCACTTGCCGATGTAGCTGGTCACAGATGAAGTGTACTCCTCCAAGTCTGTGGTGGTGCTGTAGGTTGCAGCCTCCCTAAACATTTGCCAGTCAGTGTGCTCAAAGCAGTCCTGAAGAGCAGAGATGCCATGTTCTCACCTGCTTTAGAACCGGCTTTGATCTGACGAGCGGTCTGTATGCTGTAATTAGCATAACAGAGATGTGATCCGAGTATCCAAGGTGGGGGCGGGGCTCTGCCCGGTACGCGCTAGGAATGTTGGTGTAAGCAAGGTCCAGCGCGTTCGCTCCTCTCATAGCAAAGTTCACATGTTGGTGGAATTTAGGGAGAACTGACTTGAGATTCACATGGAAATCTCCAGCAACAATAAACAGTCCGCCAGGGTTTGTGTTCTGCAGTCTGCTGATAGCGCTGTACAGCTCACAGAGCGCGTCTTTAGCGGTAGCGCCGGGTGGAATATAGACACCGACGATTACGACTGGTTGCCGTAGTAGACCGAAACCGCATAGCGTCTCTCGTAGCTCATCGTTTACGGTGTTATTTGGTTGATTCTGGTAGTATAGCAGTGTCTGAAGTTCGTATACATGGACACCGGTTGTTCTTATGTCCATGTTCCAAAGAAGTAGAAAAAAGACACTCGTAAATAAACAAAAAAGCACCTTTTGTATCCGGAGCGGCCGCGGCAGCTACAGCTGCGCCGCCATTTTGGATACCATCTGCTATCAAGTCAAACTGCCTCAATCACAAACCCTGTGAAAATCTTGCAACACAAAACATACAGTAGACCATAACTCATCATAACTCAGATCTCACAACAATAAGTCTCTCTAATTCTGTAAATTAACCTGTAAATGAATTTCATCCACTCAAACAGGTGGATCTGAACATGGACTGGTGCCTAATTGCTTTTGTACTGCTCCGGTTTCTGTGGGATATGCGCTGACAAGTCCTGTGAGAAAGTAATATGTAAACTATTAATGTACAGAAACACATGATTTAATAAATGTGCATCATGCTTCAATAAATGTCAGTAATGTTTGTTATGGGTGTTCTTATAAACAAGTGTGCTCAAAGGTCTAGCTTACAATTTTCTTCCTATTATCAAACCATGCACTATAGATCCACACACTATAGAATGATTTTAGTTGGAGTAAATAAAACAGATACATTATTTCATTAACAAAAATGCCAAAAAAGGGATATTCTATAGTACCATGTACTATAATAAAGATGAAAAGTTTTAAATTAATTATTTAAAATAATGTCAAGAACAAGACTTTAGAACAAACTATGAATTCATGTTTAAAGTTATCTTAGCCACTTGATTAGTTGTAGCTGTCTCTTCTTTGTTTTCCCTCTTTCTTAACTTTCTCAGCTCATACACTAACAGTCATAGAAACAATGATTCCGAAAACGGGTGTGCTGTATTCAATTTAGCGCGAACTTCGGTTAATTGGTCACATTAAATTTGAGAACTGTATTGGACCGTGCCTGAAATCAGTCAAAGTGGCTAGCCAATCATCTTTAACTACAAAAAGAGGATACGCCCTCTTCCCACTCTACTTCCCCAGTTTAGGTGGTTTTACCGGAGCGCTGCGGTTTGTCATTAAAGCGCTGGGCGCCATTTTCCTTAGGTGGAAGCGGTTGGCTACGGTGACGACAAAGAGCCGTCTGTCTGAAGTACAACCACAGTCGAGCACCTCAGGTAAGATCAGATACGCGTGTTTTAGTATTTTGAGTATTTTCGAGTTTAGACGGGTTAAACTGTTGAGCTAATCCTGTGCCATTAACAGAGGCCTGCTAGGTATCTAGCTCTCTAACAGTAGCCAATGATAGCTTACAGCCATTCGTTCAAAAAAGAAGCTTCAGGCTTGAAGGGTAAGACATAAAAATAACTGGTGTGAAATTTTCCAAAAAAAGTAAATGAGTTCCTTAGTCTACCTTTCTTCTTCATGTTACATTTACAAATCTGCTGGTAAGTTGGACCAACTTTGTGTCGCCAGGCTTTCCTCATTGTGCTCTAATTGTAGTATGAGTATAGAGTATTACAGTATTGGCAGCCAACTGAAGTATACTGTATGTAATGCTGCATGCATATACGGGGGCAGCTTCATGTAAAACCTTACACTATATCTCCCATTCCAGTTGGCTTTGCTGGTCAGTACCTGAAGAGGTGTCTATGGGTCTATGGTGGGAAAGTTGCCATGAAGACTTAATCACTGTATATGAATATTTGGAACAATCGCACCTCAACATTGAAATAAGAAATGCGTTATGATTACTTGATTAAATTTTGTATATAATTTCCAAAGTATAATAAAAAAAAATAGCACAGTTATTACCCAAACATGAACTGTCACACAAGATTTAATATATTGTATTCATGTGGAAAATTATGTTCACAGTTTTATCCAGCATATGCATCACTGTTCTAAGTGTACAGCAATCACTTGGCTCACATATTCAAATTCAGAACCTGAAAGTACAGTAGTGCAGCTTGCAATAGAAATCAAAATATTTGTTGGCTTTAATTGATCATTTCTGCATTATAGTCACTATAAAACAGACAGTTTTGTCAGTTACTGTATACGGTATTCTGTCTAACAACAAAACTTTGGCTTTCTGTACAGCAATGAGAAGCCAAACCACTGTGGTGGACTGAGAGTCCCCATTGTCAGATTCCACACAGAGCTCTACTGATTCATCAGATTCATCATCCTCATCTGAAGAGGACTTCAAGAAAAGGACGAAGAGGTAACACTGGTTGGATTGCACTTATTTTCTGACATGTCACTCAAATAAACACATACAGCTAAATTATTATTTAATTACAATGTTTGTAATGCAAAAGCATTGTATTGTTATTCCCTGGCTATTTATCACGATATCTGTCTGTCTGCGTGAATGAAGCAGGAATTTGCAGGTGTATAGAGGTGTATAGATCTATCTATCTATCTATCTATCTATCTATCTATCTATCTATCTATCTATCTATCTATCTATCTGTCTGTCTGTCTGTCTGTCTGTCTGTCTGTCTGTCTGTCTGCCTGTCTGTCTGTCTATCTATGTCAGTCTGTTGACCTGTCTACTAAACATTTCTTCTTTTCTTCAACTTGCTTCTGGAAATGTTTATCTCATTTTATTAATGTACTCCATTTATAATTTAATATACTGACTTTATTATTACTTATTTATTGGATTTTGAACACTGTCCACAGTTTTTTGTTGTTTCTTTAAAGTACATACGCCAAATTCAGAACAGTGCAACCATTACAGTTTGATATGTTAGCATAAAATAAATGGTTGATGGATGTATTTGTGTGTTGTTTATTTTATTTTATTTTTTTTACTTAGGGAGATCCAGAAGAAGTCCAACGCGGTGCTGAATTGTTGCAAAAAGAAACAATGTCAGCATACACGGCTGGTGGGGTATACTACAACACTATTGTGACTTTGGGTTTAAATGAGGTTGGGGAGGGGTGAGGTGGGGAAGACTTGGGGTGTTTGAGGTTGAGCCTGTTTCTTCAGTTTTTATTTGTAATTGTTGAGCTTTTTTTTAAATTGTTGAGCAACTTTCTTACTGTATGTAATTGTTGATCATAGAGCTTCCCTTGCAATTACTGAGCAAATCCTTTTCTGCAAATAAAAGTCATTGATTCATTTCACCCTTGGTCTTGGTCCATTCACTGATGATCTGTAAATGTGTGCTGAATGTTTACCACTGTTGTTTCTTATTGCAAATCACAGTATGGATATGTCGAGTCAAACAAGAGGGTATATGAAATTAAAATCCATATTTACTAATAGTTTGTAAATGTTCATAAACATTAACTAATAATGAAGAGTTTCAACTTTAGTTCAGGTACTGCAAAAACATCTGTAAGTGATGAATGTATAGCTTATACCTATTTGTTAATGAACTAGTAAGCCTTACACATGTTTACTCATAATTTACAAGCACATTAACTAACTAATTACCTTTCTGCTTTGAGAACAAAGTCTAAACTAAACAATAATTTTGAAATGCAAATCTTAACATAAATCTTATATTATGTGCTGCCTCAATAATTTACGGTAATGTAGATTCACTGTCACTTTATGAGACAGAGCTGGAACACACTGTAGGTGAGCAGAAAAACTGAACTGCTCTTGATTGGACATCTTTGGGTGCTCTATTCTTCTCAACCTAGCAGCGGCTGAGCCGAGGTATGTAGAACAGTAGTTAATTTTGTAATTCTGATGAACTAATGATTTGTTAACATATTTATAAATATATGAGTGCACACACTGGCAACAGGAACTCCGACTGATAAACAGTTATTAATTTTCAATTATTCATTAACTAATGATTTGTTCATTTTCAAGTTCTAACGAACTAATGATTTGTTAACATGTTTGTAAACATCAATATATGTATTAATAACTACATGAACTGTCATTTGTAAACGTTTGTTCACGTTCAAATTCTCATGAACTGATGATTTGTTCACAGCTATTAATCATTAGTTAATAGATTATTACTGAAAGTTATTATAAAGTGTTACCGGATTCTGTGCCGGTGTGTGAAATTAGAACTCTGGTTGCGTAAACCAATCTGCTAAAGACCACTTCTGAACCACGGAATATACCAGAAAACTGTAGAAGGCTTCCTTTAAATTACAACAAGTAAGAAAAAAGCATGCAGGCAAAAAATATATACCCGGGTATAAGAGTAAATTCCTTAAGTGGTAAAATAAAACAATTACCTTTAAAATGTGATTTAACAATAATAATATATACAGTTATCAGGTTTAAATTAATGAAACTGCTTCAGAACAACTAAACGCAAATTCAATGAGTTTGAATACCAAATCTTTAAACAGTTAAACAGTCTTTCCTTATTTTCCTTTAGGTAACCTTAATGAGGATGGAGAGAGAAATTACACATCATTTATGTGTGTGTGACCGACATGTATATTGGACATTTACGTGAAAACAGAACACATCGCATATTGTTTTAACATGGGACGCAACATTTACCAAATAAAGGGCGATTGCAATCCCTAGCTTAGCATAGCTTAGCTTTTTCCACTTAGCATGGCTTAGCTTTATTTCTCTGTTTAACATAACTCTGTTTTTTTCCTTCAACCAGCATAGTATGCAAAACGAGTCTGAAGTTGGACATCTACCATAGCTGATTTTAGCATAGGGGGTAAAATGGCCTCTTGCCGGTGTAAACACCACTTTAGCTTCCCAGGCTGTCCAGGTAAGTATGAAAGTAGGCCTCCTTTACTCCCTCACTGTGCTGGTGCTCCTCTGGTATCACGAATTTCAGGAAATAAATTATTTTTCAGTCAGTAAGTTTCTATAAAACAGAATTTACCATGTATGTATACATACTCCCTAATAATCCATATGAAACTACATTATTAAAGAGGACACTAAGATTGAGAAGCACTAAAATTCTACTGTAAAATGAAAAAAGTGGATCTCATTCACGATTATATATTCTCATCTACTGTAATAATTCTGTGGTAAAACATTTTTAAAATGTATTTTAATTTTTATAGACTTATATCTGCCAGTCATCCAATCAGTGTGGTGTCCACAGCACAGTCTGTAGAAAAGGCTTTATCCTAAACTACCTAAAGCTACCAGTCTTATTTAAGTTGTCCCACACAAAGAACTTAGACCGTCGCCCGCAGAGTTAAAAATCAAGCGAGTTTTATTAAATAATCGGGCAGAGCAGCAAACCATGATCAAACATGAGGGAGAGTACGAGGTAAAAGTCAAGGTATAGGCAAGGGGTCAGAACCAGGATAAACAGTCAGCAAGGTAATCAGAATATAGAGGGGAGAGACAGAAAGAATCCCAGAGGAAAATTTTATTTCTCATATGTTGATCTTTGGTATCTCAGGAGACATCTCTGTGATTCTCACTTATGTTTCATTTAGAGATCAACTTTGCCTCAGATGTTTCTCCTAAAATTGGGAGAAATAAAATGAGACAAAACTGAGACATGAGATACCTGAGATTAAAAAAAGTCTAAACTGAGATTCTAGTTTCAGAAGCACATGAGATCTGAGGAGATCTCATTCTTTTCTTGATTTAATCTCTTTTTTTTAACTCCATAAGACAATAGAAATGCTAGCAAAATCATTCAGAAGGTAAGGACCATGTATGTACCTTATTTAAGCAGAATCAAATAAATAAACACAAACATCTCTTTAGTCAGTTTTACCTTTTATTATTAAACAAATAATCTTTCATTGTCCAAGGATGCACAGAGTACAACCCAAAGTACTGAAATACTACAGGCCCTGAAATACAAATTAAGTGCACAACAGAATCTAATACCTGATCAAGAAAAAAAAAAAAAGAAGAATACACAGTGTGGGATACACAGCTGTCAACAGTAGTAATATATATATATATATATATATATATATATATATATATATATATATATATATATAGTACACGTGTATTGTTCACTCTGCATAAAACCCCTCAGAAAACTGTTATAATTAAAATGAACAAAAATGGCAAATGCTGAGGTCTAAACATCAGAAACACCACACTATTTTAAAAATCCTAATTTGGCAAGATAAATCATCTTAAATCTAAGTCAATATAAACTCATTGTCAAAAAATATTGTCACCCAGAAGGAAGTGTGGGATTGTAGGTCTATTGGGAAGGAAGATAAAGGTTACCAGGAACAATTAATGACTATAATTTAAACTGATATGATCAATATTTATTGATCTACACATACAGAAGTATGTAGTATGTACAGTATTGCAGTCTTTGGTGACGCTGACGCGTTGTGATGGCTTGCATGCATATAGTCCTGCATCGTGCAGCTGTCTGGCAACAGGATGACTCATGGAGGACATCACAGCTCTCTAAATGTCTGCAATTGTGGCTGTTGGGTCAGTCAGGTACAGCGATACAACCTGTTCTCGCTTAAGTCACACGTTCAGCTGACCATGAAGACTGATCCATTTGCATGTCTCATTATGTTAATCCTACCCACCAAGTTTTTTTGCTTGATTCCTTCCAGGTGCAACTATTTTTTGACATGCACATATACATAAGTTATTTTTGTCAATGGAATAAAACTAATGAGACTGTTTCACTTGATACAAAACAAGGATAACGTATAAAAAGAGGTTATTCCAATAATATACATAATCTAAATATAAAAAAATGTACTTAGAATTAAGAAGATTTCACTTGCCAAGACTTTCCGAGCACAATTTAAACAAAATTAATTTGAGACCAACTGGAGAACAGGCCACCTAACAAACTGTGTTCATTTGAGATAAACGGTAGTGCTCTTTTCATTTAACTCAGGATAAACACGTTACATTAACACATAACAGAATGGGCACTAAAGCGAAGGGGTCTTCATATTTAAAACAGTACCGTAGGTCCTTTTGTTCCATCCCTTTATAAAGTCTTGCATTTTGCCCTTGTACGACATTTGTTGATGACGGCCTTTTTCAGTTTGACTTTCTGGACTGGTTTATGCACTCTTCTGGAATAAAGAACACTTTCGAGTCCTTTGTTATCCTCAACTCAGTCTAAGAAGTTCCTGACTGCTTGCAACTGCTCAAAATCTAGAAAAAAAAACATAGAGAATTGTGCTTATACTACATTCTTTTTACTTCAAATAAATAAAAAAGGCAAAAGTTCTAAGCCCTGTGAAAATGGGATTTAACAGCAGTTTACCTGGGCATTAAGAGTTCAATTCAGAAAAACATTAATACAGTACTTAGTAATTTCCTCTGTTGTAGGCTCTAATGTCAAATATACTAAGTACAAAATGGACTAGGTTTAATGGCTGATGTAAATTGTTATACTCCAGACAGCTTTGTAGACCTTATGCCCTCATTTACACTCAAAGATAGATGTAATAGAGAGTGTGCTAGCTAGTTAACACTCTGGAGCAGTGTTGTCTTAAATTAGATAATAACTATCAGCAGTATCGGCAACCATACTTTTCCCCAAAGAGTCAGTGTACAGAGCTGGCAACTGGATGCCACTAATGAAGTTTTTAGAATAGTAAAAAAACATAACATGTTTTTCATTTTCCAATGAAAAACATGCATCTCCATTTTTAATGATTTTTACTTTTATGTATCAGTTGATCACATGAGCTGCTGTTTATGCTGTGTGTGTGAATTTCATAATGAATGGACAAACAGAAATCTCTGGCCCAAAAATCTCTTGGAAAATGTCTGGTTCCACTGATTTACATTAGAATTAAATTGGGTTTTGGCCTCTCCTGTAAAGTTGGAGTTACTTGTTTTTCTTTGGGCAGTAACAATATTGTTTCCTTACGTGCGTGAGAGTTTCAGTTATTGGAATGGTTTAACTGTTTTCCAACATTTCCAATAAGTATTTAATATAATGAAAAGTATACTATATACAACATGTAAAGTAATTTACGAGATTCATTAAAAGAGAAAATATGGCACTAGAACTTTTACACATTAACACCCTTAAAACTTAAAATATATACCCCCTCCCTCCCCCCAAAAAATATGAACGACTTACCATCTTGCTCATGAACTTGCACATCAGTGCTTTGCTCAGAAAGCCTTAGCTTCTTTGGTGGATAGTGGATTCTTTTACACCTTGTCTACCAGGACTTATACATGCTGTGGAACTCCTGCTCACTATGAAAATAATATCTGAAAACATGCTCATACTGTTTAGTACAATCTGGGGTAACTAGTAAAGATTACTCTTGAATAATAACATATTTATACTAACACTTTCATCAGGAGGTACACCAGTTCACATGTTACATGTGTAATACTTACATGTCTGGGTAAACAAAAATCCCAGTAAGTGATTTGTAAATTTGGGACATTCAGCAGCACTGAATATGGCTTTAAGTTGAAGTTGGGCACATATATTTTTGCCAATCTAAACACACAACAAGACAAAATATATAGGTCAGTTTTAAGTCACTGTAAACATAATAATATACAGAACATGTTAAAAATACTGATGTATACTTAGTTTTAAACATACAGTAATTTACAACCATTCTAGGTATGAAATTTTGCAGATAATATAACAGCTACAAAGACTTTAGTCCTAAACATGTGTATGATTATTTTGTTTTCAGCTATCCCCAAAAAATGTTTTTGTGGTAACAATTAATCCGACTTGTTTATTCTACAGTTAACTCTACTAACACGGCAGTAGGGAGGACATACACATGAAGCATGTGGCAAAAATAGACTACGGATTGAAAAACGTGTATACAAACTTTGGAAATCGCTAGTAATGCTTTATCAGATGTTAGCTAAGCCAGATGATCAACCCTAGGTGCTTATGTCGTGTCTTCTACACGGAGTGTGTTAGCCGAGTTAGCGGTAAAGCCGCGCCAGAACGGGCCGGCCGCCATCTTTGCCTTCTCAGTCAGCTAACAGCACGTCACAGGCAAACTGTCTACGTCGGGGGACTCGTGTAGCGGAATTATTATGTACTCTCAAATATTAAAAACAAAAAATTACTTCATTGTCTGTACAAGTGTTACTAGAGTGGCTAATGATGTCAGTATTTGAATACAGGCACCTCGGACAGTTACCAGGGTACCATTACTTGGTCACTTTCCTGGTTTAAACCCCGTATAGATTTATACAAGGACGCTTTATGGCCAAATACATTTTTTAAACATGGGATAACTTTCTATAAGAAAATGTAGGTAGACGGTTTGTGCTAAAAACTGTGAGAAAGGGTTTAAAATGTCTTGGTCTTATCGCAAACACTAGCTAGCTTAGCGACATCGCTAGTCAAGGGACCGTTATGTATGACACTAGACTCGCGTTAGCTAGCATAGCTGTTAGCATAGCGCCAGTCTGTCGGGGGGAAAAAGTCTTTTATATTTATTTATATATTTTAAGTCTTAAAAGTTCCCTCTTGGCACACACATGCTGCTAAATAACAACACACGAACAATATTTTAAGTTAACTTGGCTACTTACCATGCATGTCGAGCTCCCGCCGGGTTTTTCGCTACCGCTGTTGGTCGACTGCTCTTCCAAAAGGACTTGAACTTGAACTGGCCAATCACAGCAGTTTTCGACCTGCCATTCAAACTGCCTGAAGACGTAAATGACCAATAGGAGTTACAGGACGCCTCGTCTGTTCTTTGATTGGAGGATGACGGATGATAGCGAAACTTTACTGACATAGTTTACAGCTTAATTACATACTAACCATTTACTCCACATACCAACTCAATTTATCTAAGCTGGTTTACTAATAGTGCCTACAGCATGTACACCAGTTTGACCAGTGGTTTTTTACACATAGTCCTGGAAAGGTACTGCAGAATAAAGTTTTCTCTGACACATATTCCAGGAAGGACTTCTTAATTAGATGATTAGTTAGAAGGCATGTGTGTGTGGAGAAACATGAAAACAGAAAAAAAAATACAGTTAATAAAACACCAGTAGTGGGAACTAGGAATTTGCCAAATCTGAGTTTACTGCTGAGGATCTGTAATTTAATATGTAATACTTTTGTATATGTTTTATTAATTTATTAATTTATTAATTTATTTTGTTTCAGAGTTACATTCAGATGAGGCTGGCACAACAAACGCTTGAGTGTCGGAGGAGTAAAATGAGGACTCAACCAAAACTCTCCAAGCGGTATAGAAGACATGGTACATTGGTAAGAATAGATACATTTCTTTGATTAAACACATCCCTCTTTATAAACCCCTCTCTGGGGTCTCCACGTTGCTGGTGTACAGGTAAACGTTGGATTGAGTGATGGTTAACTGTGTTGACAGACTAGTAAATGGACAGTCTATTACTATATATGTAAGGTTACATTTTATGTTTGTACTGATAACATGATAAATAAATATACGTAACAATAATTATATTATTGTGTTTACACCACACAGTCCAGCTGCATACACTGAAACACTGCTAAATATAATTTCTCTTATTTTACAGCAGGATTCTGAGGATTCAGCAGCCCAAAACACAGGTAAGAATATGGTAATGCGTCATTCTTACACTGAGGTACACCATTTAAACACAATTGCCATTACGATGCATTGTTACATTTCTAATTTCTATACTTGCAACTTAATATCTTCTACAGGAGTAACAAGCCAGAGATCAGATGACTGCTGTTTTAAAAAGAATACTTCCAGTTGGAGCCTAGAAAATGACCCTTCATATCCTGAAGGACCTTTAGCAAAAAATGGGTCTGAACTCCATTCCACTGAGGCATTTTGTAGAGCAAAGGACCACACAAGAGACATTGACCTTTTAGGGCTTGATTCTAACATGGAATATTTTGATTCTGTAGAAGTGATGAACAGTTGTTTCCTGATTTGGATGAAGAGTGGGTAATAATTGTTGTATTCCAGTTATTAAGTGTCCAAAATAAGAGTCCCTTAGTTTGGTTCAGTCTGGGTTTCCTGTGAGAAACGTAATTTATTTGGTCACTGGTGTAATAAAGTGATTTCATATGTCCAGATGTATAGCTATAAAGGTAAATAAAACCACCCAGAGATCTTTAAGCCTTTTTATTTTGGAAATATATGAGCATAATTTGAGACTTTATTGAGATCTCTAGTAAAGCTCAAGAAGAGACTCATGTGAGATTACTGAGATCTTTATCTCAGGAGAAACATCTGAGCAGCCAGGAGACTTACACCAAGTCTCATTTGTCTTTCCATCTGATCTCATTATTGTCTAGGAGAAACTACTGAGCCTTTAATGAGATCTCATTTTTGATTTTTCTTTCCTCTGGGATGGTGAAGATACAAAAAGAGAAAAAGAGATACAAAAAAGCCAAAATGGTCAAAGAAGAGGTAGTTTGCAGAACTAGACAGCTAGCTAACCCTTGGTCTTGAGCAAAGTTGTTGATATTCAAAAGACTCCACAATGCGTATTTTTCTTTTGTTTACTTGAGGTATTAACCAGCATTTATACAGGTCTTTAGAAGTAGTAGTAGTAATAGAAGAGGAATTGGTAGTGGTAATTGGTAAAACTGCAGAACCCAAAGAAAGGAAACGATACATAAACTTCACATATGAGGAAGTAGCATGGTAGCTAGCCCTATACATTTAAGTGCATACACAGGCTAAAGCTAACAGCACACAAAACCCCAAAGAGATAACATGACTAGCAGCTAAGCTAGGCAAACCTAGAAATTGGAAATAAATCTGAATTATCTGAATTAAATATAGTTTACGACACAGTGAGCTAGTTCATGTTACACAGCTAGTATTAACAGTAGACAAACATCTGTTTGGGAAGGTAACACTGGGTAACATACAGCTAGCTGGGGATAATCTCCCCCTGAACTCTGGTAATGTGCCCTCAGTGACCCTGAAGGATCTGGCACACCATTCACCAATGCTCTGTTTACTAACAGCCTATGAGATAAGACACCCCAATATACGACTTGGGAAATCAACGGTCCTCAAGAAAAGGACCCTTTTAAAGAAACCATAATTTTTTCTAGTGAACTGCAAACTCAGCAGGGTGTCATCGCAGGAATTTCCAAAGCCACCACAGACAGGATCTTAAGAAATACCAAACTGCATTCTTCTGCCATGATCTAATGGTTCTAGAATTATTCTGTTAACTACTTTCTCAATGGTTTTGTTAAAACATCGGTTTGGAATCCAAATCCAGACAGAACCCATTTTTAGAACTAATGCTGATGTCTTTCTCCTATATAAGTTATGATTGTTTAACTGTGACTCAGTTTCTTTAATCAATATTATTATTAACCTGTTCGTACATTAAGCTTTTACCGTCTTATAAGTAGTTTAGATTTTCACATGTAATTGTAGTTACTGGAACTGTGTGAACTGAATCATGATTTAGAACATGCTCACCTGAATTATATTTTACCTCATGGATTTTAATTTACCTTTCTCCCTGTTTGTACCAAGGCTATTCTTTAGTCCCATGTGACCCCCTCAGCAGTGGGACTGTTAAAGGTTAAAGCTGTGTAAAACCCTAAATAAAAAGTGGGTATACTATATATTACAATAAAATAATCTAAAACCTTATACATTATATATATATAATTTATATATATATAAAATGTATAAGGTTTTAGATTATTTTATTTTATTCTTTCTATATTGTGTAAGCTCCTCAAAAAGGGAAGTAGGGTAGTACTTCCAGGAGACAACAAGGCAAGATTATTTGTATTGGCCTTGTTTCACATACAAGGCCAATTGGCCTTGTATGTGAAAGATGCTATACAAATAATCTTGCCTTAGAGCTAAAAAAAAAGAGAAAAAAATACGAAGACATAAAAACAAAATAAAACAAAGTAAATCATTTAAAAATCATTAAAATATCATTTAATAAAATATTAATAAAATAAAAAGTGCCGTTACAGGAGAATGACAGTGTTTTAGACTGAGCTGAAAGCTTGATCAAACAGGAACGTCTTCGGTCTGGATTTAAAACTATGTACTGTTGGGGCTTTTCTAACACTCTTTGTCAGCTGATTCCATTTAACAGTGGCATAGTAGCTGAACGCTGCCTCTCCATGTTTAGTCTTTACTCTAGGCAGGACTAACTGACCTGTTCCTAATGATCTGAGAGCTCTGCTCGGCTCATACTGCTGCATCATATCAGATAAATATACTGGTCCTAAACACTGAGACATCTATAGACCAGTAACAGGACTTAAAAGTCTATCCTGTAGCAGACTGGAATCCAGTGTAGTGATTTAAGAATGGGAGTGATGTGGTCCTTTTTTTATTCCTGGTGAGAACTCTGGCAGCTGCATTCTGAATCAGCTGGAGCTGTTTGTTTGTCTTTTTTGGAAGACCTGTTAGAAGACTGTTACAGTAATCTGGAGATGAAGGTGTGGAAGAGTTTCTCCAGGTCTGGTGTAGATGGGTAATCTCTGATCTGGTTAATGTTCTTAAGGGGGTAGAAAGCTGATCTGGTGACGGCTTTGACGTGACTGCTAAAACTAAGATCAGAGTCGATTAGTACACCAAGATTACGGGCTAGCTCTTTAGACTTTAGGGATATTGAATTCAGATATGCAGCTAGTTTGTGCCTTTCATGTCTATTCCCAAATTTAATAATCTCTGTTTTATCTTTATTCAACTGCAGAAAGTTCTGACCCATCCAATCAGTAATGTGCTCAAGGCACTTACACAGTGAGTCGAGGGGACCATAATTATTCGGACTGAGGGCCAAATAGATGAGTATCACCTGCATAGCTGTGGTAAGACATCCCATAATCGTGTAGGATTTCACCAAGAGGAAGCATATATAAATTAAATAAGAGTGGCTCAAGAATTGAGCCCTGGGGGACACCACAGGTCACCGACACAGTTTCAGATACATTATTTTCTATTTCAACAAAATAATTCCTTCCCAGCAGGTATGAACTGAACCATTTTAGGACAGTTCCTGAGAGTCCAACCCAGTTCTCAAGTCTATCTACAAGAATTTTGTGGTCAATAGTGTCAAATGCAGCACTGAGATCTAACAGTAATAGAACAGTCAGTCTTCCAGAATCTGTATTTGAGCGAATGTCATTAAAACTTTGATTAGAGCCATCTCAGTGGTGATTTTGTCAGAATCCTGACTGAAATTTGTTGAGAAAATTGTTTATGGACAGAAAGCCTTTAAATTGTTTAAATACAATTTTCTCTATGAAAGACAGTGTCCTTGGCTGTTAACACTTGGCGCTGCTGTGGCTTTTGCATGAAAGTGGCCATAGGAGTTGGTGCTAACATGTCTCCACTAGTGAGCACAGAGAAGTTGGACAGGAAGAAAATTAAGTCATCTGTCAGGAATCTACCCCCATTCTACCAGCGTGCAGTTCATCTCGTCTAAAAAACATGCAGTGTTTCTGTAGCCACATATTGGAGAATATATTGGAGCTCCTCACAGGCAGAGGACCACTGATAAATAAATGAACATTGAGCTTGTGGAGTGTGTTGAAGAGATCATCAAAGTCCCTTTTCAAAATCTCAGACTCCTTCTTCCTCATGTCATTCTTACCAACAAGCACAATGATCCGTTTCACTGTGTTGTGTTCAGCCAGCAACATCGGAAGCTTTCCGTTCAGTTCAGAAACTGTGATGTCTGGCTCACACAGAACTAAGAATTTCTGATTTTTTACACCATAATCAGGGTCATCTCCAAAAACAAGTGTGTCCTCTGTGACCCTGTGGTTCTGCCGGGGTTCTTTAAACCTTCTTTAAACTTCTGGTTCTTTAATTTTGCAATTCACTAAGGTCCTTCAGTGGTTCAAATCTGTTCTGCAAATGCGCTACATGGAACTGATTTTCTGCTCTTGCGTTTTGCTGTAGGAACATTAGCTTATGCTGGATGGGCTCTGATAGCAGGAGTGGAGGATGACACTACAGAGCTGTGTGTAGCACATTGTTTGGGTTTTGCTCCCACACGAATCCATTGCTGGTCCGGCTCTGTGTGTCTCCTCCGCCCTCCGCCCGCTATCTGAATGCTGATAAACCTTGAACAGCACAGGAATGCCAGTTCCTAAACTCCAACAACAAGGCTCAAAAACTTGTTTCCAGAACCGTCATCTTTTGTAGAATACTGTAACAATTCTGGCAGCATGTGTGCTCTGGAACCTGAGAAGTTTCAATAGCCCTATAGAAAAAAACACAAAAAGTCATTGTAAAAAGTAGAACTAGAAAAATAGCTTTGTAGTTATCCTGCCTTATCTATATAACAAATTGAGAAACATTAAGAAAAATATGAAAGATAAAGAGCTCAGCAAGGAGCTAAGCAGGAATGCGTCTAAACTGCAAGTAAGCAGGAATGCTGATATGCTCTGCTGTAAATGCTAATATTCTAGGCTTACATGCTACTAGAGGCTAATTGTGTTGCATGTATTGTTTTTCGTTTGTTTGCTTGTTTGTATTAGACAATGAGTTTTTTTTCCAGTGGAATAAGGATACCTACACTTTCTGTCCACCTTGTTTGTGCATCCCCATTTAAAGAGCATCTCAGGAACCTACTAAAACTAAAGAACCTGTTCTAGTAAAAACCTACCCCAAGAAACCCTGAGGTCCAAAAGACTCTTTTTTTCAACTGGCATTGGGTCACTGTGTATATATGTAAATACTGGTGTTGGGTTTGTTGTCCTTGAAGTTGTGGTTTTCTTTCTAGTAGGTATACCACAGTTAAGAAAGGTGCAGGGTGACCCCCACCCCCCCCCCCAGAGAAAATATTCTGTGTACCCCTTAGTGGAAAGAGGTTACACATGTACAATTTAAACATCAATAAACCCCTGAAAAACACTGGATGTAGTAAATATAGTATCTACTCCAAATATAACCTTAATAACGTTAATCATGTTTCACTGAATCTGACCTTTATACACCTTTTCAGTACTGACTCAAATCTAAAGCTCTAAATAGTTTTTTAAACTCCTATTTAGTGAGTCACAGACTGACTCTACTGCCTCAGACATCTTTAAATATCTATGTAACTTGTAGAAGATATAAAAATTCTGATGAACTCGAATCACAACACTGACTTATTACTGATGATGATTTGATATGTGGTGTTTGTTTTGGATTGATGTGTAAAATCATTTCATCTCTCTGATCTCTGCTGGCTTGTGATGAATTTGTGAGAAGATAAGATGTGCGGTGATGCGGCTGCAGTGTGTGTGCAGTCTGTGTTTCACATTCTCTGTTTTTGTATCTGGGGTAGAATTACAGCCTGTAGGACGTTTAGGTGAAATAGTTTTAAGGTACAGGTTAACTCTGCTCTCTCTCTCTCTCTCTCTCTCTGTCTCTCTCTCTAAACTCTCTCTCTCTCTCTCTCTCTCTCTCTCTCTCTCTCTGTCTCTCTCTCTCTCTCTCTCTCTCTCTCTCTCTGTCTCTCTCTCTAAACTCTCTCTCTCTCTCTCTGTCACACACACACACACACACACACACACACACACACACACACTGTATGTAGAAAAGTTCTCTTGGTGCCATTCTGATCTTAAACAAAGACTGTAATTCAGTAACTCTAGTTTCTCCAGTTTACAGTGTGGATCCTCCAGTAGACCGGAGAGCAGCTTCACTCCTGACTCTCCTGGATTATTAGCCCTCAGATTCAGCTTTCTCAGGTGTGAGGGGTTTGATTTCAGAGCTGAAACTAAAGCAGCACAGCCTTCCTCTGTAATCCTGCAGCCAGACAGACTGTAGAGAGAAAAATGAAAGACTCACATCATTATCAACTTTATTAACTTTCTCCAGATGAGGTAGAGGAGGAGGGAGACACACACACACACACACACACACACAGTCCGTCGCTTGTTTAAAAGGTGACATTTACACTCGTACACAGATGTAAACTTTTTTTACTTTTGCTGTAAAGGTATAAGAAAAGCAAGAGCAATGTAGATACTAAGGGGCTAGTTGG
>JAMWET010000342.1:30000-41945 GCA_024036415.1 Prochilodus magdalenae | reverse complement strand
AAGACAAGAAGACCACGGCCTCATAAGCACCATAGGCAAGGAGAAGCTTCATGGTAGGCAAACTGGCCAACAGGAAGGCAGTAGCACTTAACCGAGGCAGGTAAAGCATTGGCATCAGAACGCACAGGATGGGCAGTTGCTCTGCATTAGATCACAGAGTTCGTACAGCTAGTTCTGACCAAAGGACTAAGAGCACTGTATGGTGTTAGCAGTTAGCAGGGAAGCTAATTACCAAAGGCTCGATGCCTGTAACAGGTGAGGTTGTTAAGTCCATAACCTTGAAGTCATTGAAGAATCAATCATACCCGGGAATCCCTCTTGAGGCTGTTTTCAAATCCCCACACATGATTCACTGAGCCTTAAATGGGTATATCTTCCAAAACGTGAGGGGGTCTTTGTATATGAAAAAAAGGTCTTCCACACCCCTGATCATCATTTCAAATTATTCTAAGTACTAATTAAGAGTCCTTGGAGCACCCTTGCATGGTGGCTAGTGAAAGTGAGGAAGTCAAAATGAAGGAAACTCACGCTATCAACCCGGTGTGTGTCGTGATATTATTAATGTGCTTCACTAAATCCAGAAAGCACAGGCCTCATTCAGTCGGTAAATCCAAAACTCAAGCCAGCCCGCTAATACAAATATAGCATTCCTTAGCGACTAGGGGATCTAATGACTGATATACATGCAGTTCACTGGGCTCTGTCTGAGACCTTACACCATACATTCTGTTTTTGGTGGAGAAGCAAGCTAGCATGAAGTTAGCAAGTGTGAAATGAGTCCACATCAACACAAGCCTGTTTCTAGGACACGGGGTAACCCAGGGATTAAAGCAGGGGTGGGGTTACGGCAGGTGAAAGGTACCACCAGGTGATGGTAGGTATCTGATTTGTATAGAAACACAGTCGAGCTGAATGTAGCTCTGTGCCATCACTCTTTCAGCCTTACATATATGACAGCATCTCTGTCTCTCCAAAACGGGAGCTAATCCAGGGGCGTGTTTAGCGTCTGGCTATTGGGCCACAACCACTGCCTCATCACCTGTGCTTAAGCCCCTAGACTTGGTGACTTCGGAGACTTTAGTGACCTCATTTCTACAAAGCAATGAGCGACACATCTTAGGAGGGGGAAGCGGGACACATACTGTAAATATTCTGTTATTCCCTTTATTAGCGTTCTACAGTTTAGCATAGCTTTACTCACTGTGGTTGGCTCCTCCATGAGTTTCTGATACCATTTCCAAAGTTCCTTGAAATTGGACTTAACCACTGTTTTAGCAGTTACCGGTATCAGAGAATTTAAAAATGGATTTTTAAAAAAATAAAATATTGGATATCTTAATGATATATTGACGACAACTGGAAATGTCCTAGGTTTTCATTTCACCTTAGACTAAAGGCTCCCTTACTTGTTAGCTACATTAGCCTGATTAGCATTAGCATGATTCCACATAGGCCTGAAACAGTTTGAGTTATGTGTGTGTGAGTATGAGAGAGAGAGAGAGAGAGAGAGAGAGAGAGAGCGAGCGCGTGCGAGAGAGAGCAAAAGAGAGAGCAAGAGAGAGTGAGAGAGAGAGAGCGCGAGAGAGAGAGAGAGCACGAGAGAGAGCGAGTGCGAGAGAAAGAGAGAGAGTGCGAGAGAGGTAGAGAGCAAGCGTGAGAGAGAGCGAGAGCGTGAGCGAGCGAGATAGATAGATAGAGAGCGAGAGAGAGCGAACGAGTGTGAGAGAGAGCGAAAGAGAGAGCGCGAGAGAGAGCGAGCGAGAAAGTGAAAGAGCGAGAGAGAGAGCGAGCGAGCGTTCGAGAGAGAGACATCCACATTGATCAGCTATATGCATTTCTATTACTGAACTCCTGAGAGGCTGACTGAGAGACTGTCAGGCTTTATAGAGACATCAGGCTATAATCACACCACCACTGCAGTGTAAAGGGCTGATCCAAGAGTGGAAAACCTTTGGTGGGGACACAAACTGCTCCCACTTGGCCTGTATCGCCTTCTCTTTATTCAGAGACTTTAGAGTGTTCCTGCTCCTCCCAGGATCCCTGAAAGAAAGAAAGACTTGTCAGCCACATGAACACAGAGATGGATTTCAGTTATTCCTACAACTTCACATCAAGTCAACCCAACATTTATTTATTCAGCCTTTTACAACCAATGTGGTCACCAAGCAGCTTTACAGATAATCTGGTGTTTGAGCCCTCCAGTGAGCAAGCCAAGGGCGACAGAGGCAAGGAGAAAGTCCCCCAGTTCCAAAGGAAGAAACCTCGGGAGGAACCAAGACCGAAAAGGGGAACCCATCCTCTCTGGGTCAACGCCAGATAATCAGACCAACACAGGACAGGAGCGTTCAATGTTTGTAGGGTGGAGGAATGAATGTCTGATTAGTCTGTAGTTAAGTAGTCGGGTCATTGGATGGGTCAGCAGACCACAGTGCAGGACAGCCAGGAGCTCCGTGGGGGTTAAAGGCATTTAGTGGTGGCTCCCAGTCAGAGCAGACATAGCACCAGCATCAGACCGCACAGGATGGGCAGCAGTTCAGCTCAGACAGAGAGATCAGACAGACTGTTAGCTCTGACAGAAGACCTGAACACACTATACAGTGTTAACAGAGTGCAGCAGTGACTCCGGCAGGCCTGGCTCCTACAGCAGGACTAACAGGGAGAGCCAGAAGGTCACAAAGACATGAGGGCTCCCTGAGGAGTCAGCACCCCTCTGCTCCACCGTCAACAAACCCGAATGAACATGAACAGCAGGGACGACAGCACCAACACTCCCAGCTTACCAAACACTCTGCGTCAGTGGACCCCGAGCTCTGCACATTTTACTTAGCAGAAAAACGAACTTCCCAGTAGCACATGAAATCTAATCAGGATATTACCACTTAAAGCAAACGGATGCTTTAGCACTGGAGCTATGAGGCTAGCGTGTCTAACTAATGGAAGCTTGTAGCCTGCCGGTTAGCCTTGTGCTAAACTCCATGCCTACATCATCACATGCTGATCTGAAAGTGCAGAGAAGCGTGTTCTCCAGTCTCCAATTGGCTTGTGTTTTGACACGTTACCTTCAAAAGCAAGCAGAAGTACAGGCTTCAAGATGCCTGGAGTCATCCCAGTGTTCCCAGGGCCCTCGGCCCCTCTTGGTAATTTTGGGAGCTGTCCTGTATTCCTTGGAGGCCTGATGTTTACTATTTTAGGGAGAGGACTCTTTGGCCAACGGCCTCATGTTTATTTAATCATATTGTATTATTGTCTTTGCTGGCTCCACAATATTTCATTCATTCATTCATTCATTCATTTTCTTAGCCACCAAATCAACCCAAGAACCTTCTCCCCACAGCTGGGGTTACAGAAAGTCCCAGTAAATTAACATCTTGTGGGGCACAGCCTCTGCCATGTGTGCTGATAGTCCTCCAACCGAGCTGTCCCTTGGGAGGAAAGGCTCCTCGTTGTGCAGCGGAGTTCCTTGTGGCATCATCCCCTGTGCCACTGTGATTGGCAGCACCAGCACTGGCACTCCCTCAGCTGCCCTTCGCTTCCACCACTACCAAGTGTGCCGTATACATGCAAGGATGCTGTACACTAAAGCCCCATCTGGTGTCTGTTTGACGCATAGCTGAAGGACTGTGGTCAGGAACAATCAATGATCAATTTAGACCGATATGATCAATATTTACGTCGGGCCGCCATGTTTGCTTACTCAACATGCCAGACGTCTCTGCATGGAGGTTCCTGATGGTGTCCTTTGATAATCCATCCCAGGCAGCTTGAATATTCCCACACAGTTCCTGCAGATGGTGTGGTAAGGATGGAGGTGGAGTGACACCAGGCCTTCTGGACGCATAACATGTAACAACAAATCGTCCATCTTGGTGCTGACCACGCTGCCTCCACATATGGATTCGTTGGTCATCTCCACCAAGACAAAACTGAAGAAGATTCGCTACCATTGCAGTCATTGGTGACGTTGACGTGGTGTTAGGGGACGTTATCATAACGATCTGCATGCACGGAGTCCAGTCATCGTGCAGTCGTGTGCCAATGGTGCTGGTACTAACAGTAGGGTTGCCACCTTTCAGAAATGAAAATAAAGGATGAGGTGGGGCGTGGTCATGTGTGATTGATATGTCTTTGGGGGCGTGGTTTACGGGACGGGTGGCAACCCTAACTAACAGTATGGACGACTCATGGAGGACATCACTGCTCATTGTATCTTCTGTAGTCATGGCTGCTGGGTCAGTCAGTTACAGCACTAAGACCCGTCCCTGGTACAGCTTAACTTGAGTCATTAGCATATCTCATGATGTAGAATCTACCCACCAAGTTTCATTCCTGGTGGTAGATTAGTTGTTGGTATACTAAGCGTCTAATGTCCCCACCGTCACAACCATTTCTAAGAAGTATGTCACTCCTATAGTGAGTCCACTGCACTCCTGCCATGCCTCCTGGGGATGCTACATTAGCTATGCTACTGTTTCATGCTATGCTACATACTTTTGGCCACTTTGGCCATGCAAGTGGTTTGAAGAGCTGTATAAAACGGAGGAAGGAAACCAGGCCAGTCACTCGGAAGTGAGCTTCCTGTGAAACCTGCTGTTACAGTTTCATCACAGTGTGTAATATCTGCTATGTGCAGTGCTGTAGCGCTTCTCCATAAAGCTTAACTTTATTGGAAATTGGATTGTGGAAGGCCGATGCCCTGCAGGCGCAATCGGAACTTACTGCCCATCCTTCCCTCTCTTTCTTTGTCTCCGTTGCACCTTTTATGCGCACTCTCTCCTTCACTTCCTCGCCATCTCTCACACCAGTTTATCACTAATTCCAGCCCATAGCTCCAGGACATGGGAAATAATCTGTTCTCCCCCTATCTCTCCCATGTCTAGCCCTCTCTCCTCACTCCCTCCATTTTTTCTCCAATATATTGTCTGTGTAATATTTATAATACTCTGCTCCCTCTCCAGCATACAGTTAGCTCCAGCTAACCTACCTCATATAACCAACACGATGTCTCTCACTGCTTTCTGTATGCGCTTGTTAAGTCTGGTGGCATTCCCGGGTCCCGGTGTTTAATGAGACACAGGTTAAAGAAAGTCTCCGATCTGCTTGTTATAGACCAGATAGACCAGAGTCCAAAAACCTTCCCAACTGTCATTCCACTGCTTTGCCCGTAAACTGAGCAGCGTTAGCAACAGCTAGCTCCAAACAGTGTACACAGTAATAACAGCTCTGAGGTAAATGTGGGTGTAGTGATTGTAGTGGGGGTGTGTTCATCAGAATGAGCCTCAGAAAGTCTAAATATACAGGTCTGAAGATTAATAAAAGATGAACTCACTTTAGAGGATCAGCTTTAGAGAGAAAGAGCTGAGGGTAGCTAACCACTAGGCTAACCGTGAACAGCATTAGCAGCAGCTAGCTCTAAACAGTGTACACAGTAATGACAGCTCTGAGGTAAATGTGAGTGTAGTGGGGTGTGTGTTCATCAGAATGAGCCTCAGAAAGTTAAATATACAGGTCAGAAGATTAATAAAAGATGAACTCGCTTTAGAGGATCAGTTTTATAGTGAAATAGCTGAGGGTAGCTAACAGCTGGGCTAACCGTATCTCAGGTGAGCTGAGCAGCGTTAGCAGCAGCTAGCTCTAAACAGTGTACACAGTAATAACAGCTCTGAGGTAAATGTGAGTGTAGTGGGGATGCTGTCATCAGAATGAGCCTCAGAAACTCAAAATA
Source organism: Prochilodus magdalenae (assembly GCA_024036415.1). NCBI lineage: Eukaryota > Metazoa > Chordata > Actinopteri > Characiformes > Prochilodontidae > Prochilodus > Prochilodus magdalenae. The sequence continues at coordinate 36,223 of JAMWET010000342.1, read as the reverse complement.
TACAGGTCTGAAGATTAATAAAAGATGAACTCACTTTAGGGGATCAGTTTTTATAGTGAAATAGCCGAGGGGAGCTAACAGCTAGGCTAACCGTATTTCAGGTGAACTGAGCAGTGTTAGCAGCAGCTAGCACTAAACAGTGTACACAGTAATAACAGCTCTGAGGTAAATGTGAGTGTAGTGTGGTGTGTTTTCATCAGAATTAGCCTCAGACTCAGAAAGTGAAATATACAGGTCTGGAGATTAATAAAAGATGAACTCGCTTTAGAGGATCAGTTTTAGAATGAAATAGCCGAGGGGAGCTAGGCTAATCGTATTCCAGGTGAACTGAGCAGCATTAGCAGCAGCTAGCTCTAAACAGTGGATACAGTAATAACAGCTCCGAGGTAAATGTGAGGTAACTGGTCATGTGGCTGTATTAGTATACTACACTGTAGGTCAGAACTTAGTACTGTACTGTATACCACACACAGGGGTGTATACAGTGTGCAGTGCATACTACTGTAGTATATAGTGTGCGGTATAGTAGTGTATAGTAGTAAGGTTGGGTGACAGAGGTCATTAACTTCAGCTGTTTTTATTGATCAGGTGAATGTAATCTTGGAAGCTGATAGATCAGGTGATTTGATTACTGGAGAACTGGGAATAGATTCAGGTGAGCTTCAGTATACATCAAACTGTGTGCAGAAACTATTTCTCTCTTTCACTGTCTCCTCTTTCTCTCTGTGTCTTCTCTCCCTTTCTCATTCCATCTCTCTCTGTTTCTCTTCATCTTAATTTACCCTCTCCCTTTCTCATTCCCTGTCTCTTTCTCTCCGTCTTCTCCCTCTCATCCCCCCTCTGTCTTGCTCTTTTTCCTTTTCTTTCTTACTCTGTCTTTCCTTTCCTATCCCTGTGTTTTCTCATACACTCTCTCCCTTTTTCATACCTCCTCTCTCGTTCTCATTTCCCCTCTTTCTCCCTTTCTGTCTGCACACACTCTTACCCTCTCTCTCCATTTTTCTCTTTCCTCTTCTTTTTTACCCTCAATCTTTCTCTTACCCTGTTTCCCTTTTCAATTCCCCTCTCTCATTCTATCTGTTTCTCAGTCTTCACACTCACTCTCTCCCCGTCTTGCTCTCTTTCCTTCTCTCTTACCCTCTCTCCCTTTCCCCCCATTTACCCCCTCTCTCTGTCCCTCTCTTTCCCATTCTCTCTCTCCCTCTTAGCTTTACATGCTCTCTTTCTCAGCTGTCATGTGCTTTGTTTTAACCTCACCATTTGCCCACAATTCACACATATAGCATCAGACAAACTGCATTCTCTCTCTCTCTCCCTCCCTCCCTCCCTTTCTCACAGTAGCATCCGCCCTCATTACATCAACTTTATATCACACAAGGTCAAGCAGTCAGAGTGCTACTGAGGTCAGCATCAGGCCTGAGGGAGAGAACCCAGTGCAGTCTGAGTCTGACCTGCACACTGGCTACTAATGCACTGCCCACAGCGCCGTGATGATGCTCTGAAGGGTCACCATTTGTCCTGCATACTGATGGTCCATCATTCCAATAACTCGCACACACAGGGTGCATCACCATACCATTACATTCATAGCCATATCATTAAAACCACCTCCATGTTTCTATGGTCCATTTCATCGTCCACTCACTGTCTTTTTATCAGCTCCACTGACCATATAGGAGCACAGCCTCTTCATGCACACGTTTGTCCACTAACTAGCCCTCATGGCCCTCAACACGCCATCACAGCCTTCACTCAACCCAGACTGAGGGTCTCTTTGTGAACCATTTCAGAGAGCATCTAGGTATATATGGAAATGCACTCTATTGCACTTTTGCTGAGCTTCTGTCCAGCTATGAGCACTGGCTAGGCATTGCTTGGTTTTGCACGTATGCCGTATATACAGGGGTTGGACAATGAAACTGAAACACCTGTCATTTTAGTGTGGGAGGTCTCATGGCTAAATTGGACCAGCCTGGTGGCCAATCTTCATTAATTGCACATTGCACCAGTAAGAGCAGAGTGTGAAGGTTCAGTTAGCAGGTAAGAGCACAGCTCTGCTCAAAATACTGCAATGCACACAGCATTATGGGACATACCAGAGTTCAAAAGAGGACAGACTGTTGGTGCACGTCTTGCTGGCGCATCTGTGACCAAGACAGCAAGTCTTTGTGATGTATCAAGAGCCACGGTATCCAGGGTAATGTCAGCATATTACCACGGCCAAGAAGGACGAACCTCCACCAGCATCACGTAGTGACCTGGCCACTATCCTGCAAGAAGAATGGCTTAAACTCCCTCTGACCACTGTGCAGGACGCAGTATATGTCATTCCCAAGACCAACTGACGCTGTATTGGCCGCAAAAGGAGGCCCTACACCATACTAATAAATGATTGTGGTCTAAAACCAGGTGTTTCAGTTTCATTGTCCAACCCCTGTAACTCTATTCTTCTCTATGAGAACTGACCCTACTTCTAACCTATTTACAGTAGCCAGGGATGGATGATCACAGGACACCATTAGGAACCTCTACAGCTCCATACCGAGACGTCTGGGATGTTGCATGTTAGCAAACACGGCGGCCCGACGCCATACTGAGAGACAGACTTCTGTATGTGTAGCTCAATAAATATTGATCATATCAGTCTAAATTTATCATCAGTTATTGATCCTGGTCACCTTTATCTTCCTTCCGAACAGCACTGCACTCCCACACCTCCTTCTGGGTGCAGCTGTTCTTTTGGTGATGAGTGTGTAAAAGTGTATGTGTGTGTAAATAAAAATAAAAATTTATCTCCAAAAAAAAATGCCAACTTTACAGGAGAGGCCAAAAACCTCATTTATCTTTAATGGAAGTCAATGGAACCAGACATCTTTCCCAGCAGTTTTAGGCCATTTCTATTGGTCCATTCATCTTGAGATTCTCACTCAGTGTAAACAGCAGCTGATGTGTTCAAATGATGTATAAAAGTAAAAATGGACAAAAGTGGGGATTTCATTGGTCAGCGACGATATAATACGCACAGAATATGATATATATCATATATAGCCCTATCATCCTCGTGCAGCACCATCTGCAGGAGCCTGCGGGTACTACAACCTTAATAAGAGCATCTGCTAAATGCTGTAAATGTGGTTTTCACTTATATATCCGACCAGGCAGAGTAATCTGACCTAACCTACTTAGCCAGCATTCGTTTTTAGCATCCTGACCGCCATGGTTATGACTAAATCAATCAATCAATCAATCAATCAAATCAATCAATATTACAACTAAAGCAGCTTATATAAAGGTAAAGAAAATCACAGACCACATGATAAAAGATCGAAAGATCAAAGCCGGCTCTTGTGTTGGTGTAGATTTGCACTCCCACTCACTTTGCATCCCAACATGAAGCCACAGGCCCCCCTCTACCAGGATGTTCCACGGTCAGAGACTCCAGCAGCCAACAGAGGCAGCACAGCTGGCGGTACATGTGTTCTCTGAAAGAACAGAAAAAGAGAAAATGACTAATCACCGCTGTACAGGAGAACGATAACCCTGCGATGTAGTTTAGCGTAGTGTAGCTGTTGGTTCATTTATCATAAACAGATAAAAGGCAGCTGCCATTTTCATAATAATATATTATCATCATTATTATTATTATTATTATTATTATTATTATTATTATTATTATTATTATTCAAATCAAATAAAATTTATTTATATAGCACTTTTAACAGCTGATGTCGTCTCAAAGCAGCTTTACAGTAATCAGTAATAATTCATTAAGGAGAGAAAAGGAAGAAGCCCCCGGTGAGCTAGCCGTAGGCGACAGCGGCAAGGAGAAACTCCCTCAAGCAGAAGGAAGAAACCTTGGGAGGAACCAGACTCACACGGGGGGGACCCATCCTCCTCTGGTCCAAACTACAATTTGAAATCGTTCAAGTAACATCAATTGAGTATGTAATTATGCTGATCTAGTCGTCGTGGTGACGATGAAGTCAATGAAGTAGTAACTGTGAAATAATAAAAGTCCGGTTCGGTAGGAATAGCGGAAAATTAGTCCGCAGCCGGAAAGCCTCGTTAGTCCTTATCAGCGTTAGGCTGGGCAGGCAAGAAGCTGGTTAGGGGCAGGTAGCATGGAGACCCGGTCAGTCTTCTATCAGTGTCTGGCTGGGCAGCTTGGCAGAGGCGTGCAGCAGGAAGGCTTCAGTAGCAAGCCGGACCGGAGGGCAGCCATTAGCTCGGTAAGAGTAAAGAGGCACAGGTAGTTCTGTTTGGGACTAATTACAGAGCACAGGAATATGAACATTTCCAGAGTGTGGCAGCAACTCCGGCACCTGACTATTACAGCCTGGCCATATGGACAGAACCAGAAGGTAACACAGACCTGGGAGCACCCTGAAACACTGGCATCCATCCGCCCCACCATCAAACTGACTGATCAGTGCAGCGGCGGGACGACAGCACCAGCATCTCAGTTTACCATAAAACCCTATGCCCATGAACCTCTGGAGCTGCGGCCTTTATTTAAGGGGGGATATTAATGACCAAAAGCTAAGCTAAATGTCCCGGACATTTTCTGGAAGGTTATTATTATTATTATTATTATATCAATAAAAATAACAAATTCAAACAGGAAGTCAGTACACGTATAGGCATCTGCAATAGCTGTGTGTGTTTGTTCAAGTAGTAGTAGTAGTGGTAGTAACTTCAGGCTCCTGCAGTTGGCTGATGAGGATGAGGATGGTGGTGCTAAAAAAAAAAAATAAAAAAATTCTCAGGCATGCTTCTGCTGATTGTGCGGTAGGGGTGGAGGTGGAGTCGCACCAGGCCTTCTGGACGTGAAGTGTAACAACAAATGATTGGCGCTGATCACAGTGCCTCCACCGAGACTAAAGCGGGACTCATGAGTCACTCCATGACAGTCTGGTACGACACCACTGCAGTCTTTGGTGACGGTGACGTGGTGTTAAGGACAGTCGTGGTAACGGTCTGTGTGCGTGTAGTCCTGCGTGGTGCAGCCGTCTATCAGTGGTGCTGGCACTAACAGGATGAAGGACACCACTGCTCGCAGAATGTCCACAATTGGGGCTGTTGGGTCAGTCAGGCCCATCCTTGCTTATGTCACCTGCACGGCTGAGTCTGAAACTTTTATCATACGTGCGTATCACAAAGTTAAACCTACCCACCAAGTTTCATTCAGCTGGTTGCAGCCATTTGCAGGACTAGTGTTGGCGGTGAGTCGGTGTAAATCGTATTTTATATGTGATTGTTTATAAAGAATTTACGGTTGTGGAAATGTGATATCTGTCTGTGAACGACTGCCTGGAGGATTTAAAAGTTCTGAGTTGCTATTGGCAGCAATCCAGCAGTCCAGCAGTCGAAGCCACAACTTCATCACTTCAGTCATAAACCACATCTTTCATTGAGCAATTACCTCCATTCAAAAATCAATACCGCTCTGAGCACGAAGCTTCGCCACATCTAATACAGCTGACAATCTCCCTGAGTGTTCTCGCAGGAGCCGTCTACTGTGAAAAGCGTATTATCCAAATGAGCAAATATTTGAAGTATGTAAGACTCGGGTTTCACCGCTAAGTGTTTTTCTTGTGTATGAGGTACTGTGTGGAAGTTTCCCCCGACCAAAGTCACATACCTTCTACATAGAACATCAGAGAACATAGACGAAAGGAAGGTGGAAGGAAAAGGACAGAGGAAATGAGGGAGGGAAGTAGAGGGACAGTAAAGGAAGGAGAAAGTAAAGGAGGAAGGGAGGGAAGGAAGGTTGGAGAAAGAGGAAATGAGGAAAGCAGTGAGGGGGAAAAGGAGGGAATGAAAGGACAGGAAATGAGGGAGAGAAGGAGAGGGACAGTACAAGAAGGAGAGAGAAAAGGAAGAAGGGAAAGGAAAGAGAAAGTAAAATGGAGGGGGAAAGGAGGGAACAAAAGAGACAGAGAAAAGAGGGAGGGAAGAAGGAGGACAGTACAGGAAGGAGATAGAAAAGGAAGGAGAATGAGAAAAGCCGGTTGGGGGAAAGGAGGGAAGGAGAGGGACAGTACAGGATGGAGAGAGAAAAGAAAAAAAGGGAGGGAAGGAAGGAGAACGAGGAAAGCAGGGGGGAAGGAGGGGGACAGTACAGGATGGAGAGAGAAAAGGAAGAAGGGAGGGAAGGAAGGAGAAAGGAAAGCAGTGAGGGGGGAAAAGGAGGATATGAAAGGGATAGGAAATAAAGCAGGGA
>JAMWET010000342.1:0-25000 GCA_024036415.1 Prochilodus magdalenae | reverse complement strand
CAGTAAGTGGAAGTAATGTGTTAGTGTGCTGTAAGTAGCGTGTTGGTGTACGGTAACTCAGTAAGTGGAATGTGTTAGTGTGCTGTAAGTAGCGTGTTGGTGTACGGTAACTCAGTAAGTGGAATGTGTTAGTGTGCTGTAAGTAGCGTGTTGGTGTACGGTAACTCAGTAAGTGTAATGTGTTAGTGTGCTGTAAGTAGTGTTTGGTGTACGGTAACTCAGTAAGTGGAATGTGTTGGCTGGCTAGTAGTGTGTTGGTGTAGTAGTAGTAAGTGTTGGTGTGTGCTGTAAGTAGTAACTCAGTAAGTGGAATAAGTGTAATGGTTAGTGTGCTGTAAGTAGCGTGTTGGTGTACGGTAACTCAGTAAGTGGAATGTGTTAGTGTGCTGTAAGTAGCGTGTTGGTGTACGGTAACTCAGTAAGTGGAATGTGTTAGTGTGCTGTAAGTAGCGTGTTTTTTTTTTTTTTGGTGTGTACGGTAACTCAGTAAGTGGAATGTGTTAGTGTGCTGTAAGTAGCGTGTTGGTGTACGGTAACTCAGTAAGTGGAATGTGTTAGTGTGCTGTAAGTAGCGTGTTGGTGTACGGTAACTCAGTAAGTGGAATGTGTTAGTGTGCTGTAAGTAGCGTGTTGGTGTACGGTAACTCAGTAAGTGGAATGTGTTAGTGTGCTGTAAGTAGCGTGTTGGTGTACGGTAACTCAGTATGTGGAATGTGTTAGTGTGCTGTAAGTAGCGTGTTGGTGTACGGTAACTCAGTAAGTGGAATGTGTTAGTGTGCTGTAAGTAGCGTGTTGGTGTACGGTAACTCAGTAAGTGGAATGTGTTAGTGTGCTGTAAGTAGCGTGTTGGTGTACGGTAACTCAGTAAGTGTAATGTGTTAGTGTACTGTAAGTAGCGTGTTGGTGTACGGTAACTCAGTAAGTGTAATGTGTTAGTGTACTGTAAGTAGCGTGTTGGTGTACGGTAACTCAGTAAGTGTAATGTGTTAGTGTACTGTAAGTAGGGTGTCGGTGTACAGTAACTCAGTAAGTGTAATGCGTTAGTGTACTGTAAGTAGCGTGTTGGTGTACAGTAACTCAGTAAGTGTAATGTGTTAGTGTACTGTAAGTAGCGTGTTGGTGTACGGTAACTCAGTACGTGTAATGCATAAAGTGTGAAACTCCAGTGTCCTGCACAGAGCCTTCACCTTAACCCCACTGAACACCTTTTGGATGATTTGGAAGTCTGATAAGACAGCTGGTCCAGCTTGTCTGACCTCATCATTGCTGTTTTGACTGAATGGGGACAAATCCCCACAGACACAGGCCAAATTAATGCCCATGGTTTTGGGCATGAACAAGCTCATACTGTATACGAGTCAGATTCACATGCCATTGGCCATATTGTGTGTATTTCACCTCCAGTGAATAATAAAAATTATGATAAGGGATCCCAAACCTGAACACCGTTGTGTTCCAATCTACTGCTTTATTTTCACTGGATGTTTGTACACAGTGATTCTGTCTTCATTCCAGTGAACACTTAGCAACTGGCTTTCCTCTGCAGAGGACCTGAATTATTACCAAGGCTATTTTGAGCCGAATGTAGTCAAATCCCTACAGCACACGTTCCACAAACAAACAAGAACGTTCCAGCAGGAAATCTGTGTTGCAAACAGACCCCTGATTAGGTAATCCATCAGCCTCTGTGGAAGCCACTCATTTCGGCTGAATTATTGACACAGCCGCAGAGCAGAACGCCGGCACCACAGGAAAACCAACCTTGACTGCCATAGATGCTTCCAGAGACTCTCGGTGTCCACTCTTCTCTGAGTCTTCACTTGCCTCCGGGGCAAATTCTGAGGGGAAAAATGACAAGGCGGGGGCAGGGGTAGTTAGAGGGGGGAGGCATTTAAATAAAAAGGCTGAAGGCCACATGCCTAGAGTAAGCTGCTCAGAAATAAACAGACAACAAAACCTATTCTCAATATTTTAACTCTTACTTGATGTTTTCATACGCATATACACTTATCAAACAAACAGCTGCACCCAGAAGGAGGTGTGGGAGTGCGGTGCGGTTGGGAAGGAAGATAAAGGTGACCAGGATCAATAACTGATGATAAATTTAGACTGATATGATCAATATTTACGGAGCTACACATACAGAAGTCTGTCTCTCAGTATGGCGTCAGCCCTCCATGGTTGCTAACCCAACATGCTACATGTCTTGATATGGAGCTGTAGAGGTTCCTAATGGTCTCCTGTGATAATCCATCCCATGCAGCTTGAACGTCCTCACACAGTTCCTGCAGATGATGCGGTAGGGGTGGAGGTACACCAGGCCTTCTGGACGTGTGCCGTGTGACAACGAACCGCTCATCTTGGTGCTGACCACGGTGCCTCCACGCACGGATTCGCTGGTCGTCTCCACCAAGACTAAAGCGGGACTCGTCGCTGAAGATGACCCGCTGCCATTCTGAGTCACTCCATGACAGTCTGGTACGACACCACTGCAGTCTTTGGTGACGGTGACGTGGTGTTAAGGACAGTCGTGGTAACGGTCTGTGTGCATGTAGTCCTGCGTGGTGCAGCCGTCTGCCAATGGTGCTGCACTAACAGGATAACTTATAGAGGACACCACTGCTCGCTGAGTGTCTGCAATTGTGGCGGTGGGGTCAGTCAGGTTCAGCGTTAAGGTCCGTCCTTGTTTCCACCACATGTGCAGCTGTATTTGAAATCTTCCCACCAAATTTCATTCCTGTTGGGTGATTTTAGGGTGCTAGATATTTGTAGTCTTTGGTGACGGTGACGTGGTGTTAAGGACAGTCGTGGTAACGGTCTGTGTGCATGTAGTCCTGTGTGGTGCAGCCGTCTGCCAATGGTGCTGCACTAACAGGATAACTCCAGGAGGACATCACTGCTTGTTGAATGTTCGTATTCATGGCTGTTGGGTCAGTCAGGTACAGAGATAAGGCCCGGCCTTGCTTACATCACATTCATTAGCATGTCTCACGATGTCAGACCTACCCACCAAGTTTCATACCTGTCAGTTGTTTTCTTCTGGGTGCAGCTACTCTTTGATGACAGTTGTATATACATACCTGTATATGTCTGGGTGTGTCTGTGAACCTATATGGGTACACATCCAATTAATATACAGTATATATTTGCAGAGTTAAACCTACAATATAAGATGTTCCATAACTTCGGTGCACGCCGCTTTTCCCAGCATGTTAAATTCTCATTCTCACCAAAACATGCTATTTCAGCAGGGGCGCTACTATATGATTATGTATTTATACAGAACAACCATCCATCTGGTTCAAACATCTTAACGTTATATTAAACTGCAATGCATACGGATTAGTTTAGACCCTTTCAAGATATCCACATTGTTAAATTTCAGACTCAAATAGTTGAGGTTTAAAGCCACCAACTCCGAGTCTGCCTAGATCAGGCAACCAGCCAGGGATCTGGCTCCTTGGTCAGACAGGTTACCAAGAATTATATACTAGAGTGGCCAGACAGAGGTCATGGCCTACCAACAGACACATGACAGTTTGCCAAAAGGGACCTGAATGACTCTTTAAGAGTAAAGTCCTCTGGTCTGATGCTAAGCACCACCTAATGTCATTCCTACAGTGCAGCATGGTGGTGGTAGCATCGCAGTGTGAGGATGCTGTTCTGCATTAAGAGCACTCTAGTCAGGATATAGGGGAAGAGGTTTGGAGATGTAGAGCAATCCTGAGTGAATGCTGAAGAACCTGTTGCACCCCATGTACCACTGTCTGGAAGCACTGGGCAGCTCCTTCAGTGCCCGGCTGCTGCACCTGCGGTGTGTGAAGGAGAGGTACCCCAGATCCTTCCTTCCGCCCGCCGTCAGACTTTATACCAGCTGCTCCCCTCAGTAGTCTACTTCTACGCTAGTCCACTTCTACGCTAGTGTATTTCTACGCTAGTCTCTTCCTACACTAGTCTACTTCTACACTAGTCCATTACTACACTAGTCCACTTCTACACTAGTCTCTTCCTACACTAGTCTACTTCTACACTAGTGTATTCCTACACTAGTCCACTTCTACACTAGTCCACTTCTACACTAGTCCACTTCTACACTAGTCTCTTCCTACACTAGTCTACTTCTACACTAGTCTCTTCCTACACTAGTCCACTTCTACACTAGTGTATTTATACACTAGTCTCTTCCTACACTAGTGTATTTCTACACTAGTCCACTTCTACGCTAGTCCACTTCTACGCTAGTCCACTTCTACGCTAGTCTATTGCTATTCTACTTTGTGCAATAGAACGCAGTAATCTACCTCAATTCTACTACATGCAATAAAACTCAGTAGTTTATTTCTATTTCTGCTATGTGCAATAAAACTGCATAGCACAATCCTGTCTTCTGGATTAAAATTTTTTGTATTTATATTTTTCTGTAATTTTTGTATACAGATCTTACTTATTATTTGTATATTTTCCTGACACTTCTGTTCTTTCCTCTGTGCTGCTGTAACACTGCAAAAGTCCCCACTGTGGGATCAATAAAGGATTATCTCATTATACCTTACTAAATAAAGGTGCTCAGGATCTCAGGCTGGGTGGCCAGACAGAGGTCATGGCCTACCAACAGACACATGACAGTTTGCCAAAAGGGACCTGAATGACTCTTTAAGAGTAAAGTCCTCTGGTCTGATGCTAAGCACCACCTAATGTCATTCCTACAGTGAAGCATGGTGGTGGTAGCATCGCAGTGTGAGGATGCTGTTCTGCATTAAGAGCACTCTAGTCAGGATATAGGGGAAGAGGTTTGGAGATGTAGAGCAATCCTGAGTGAATGCTGAAGAACCTGTTGCACCCCATGTACCACTGTCTGGAAGCACTGGGCAGCTCCTTCAGTGCCCGGCTGCTGCACCTGCGGTGTGTGAAGGAGAGGTACCCCAGATCCTTCCTTCCGCCCGCCGTCAGACTTTATACCAGCTGCTCCCCTCAGTAGTCTACTTCTACGCTAGTCCACTTCTACGCTAGTGTATTTCTACACTAGTCTCTTCCTACACTAGTCTACTTCTACACTAGTCCATTACTACACTAGTCCACTTCTACACTAGTCTCTTCCTACACTAGTCTACTTCTACACTAGTGTATTCCTACACTAGTCCACTTCTACACTAGTCCACTTCTACACTAGTCTCTTCCTACACTAGTCCACTTCTACACTAGTCCACTTCTACACTAGTCCACTTCTACACTAGTCTCTTCCTACACTAGTCTACTTCTACACTAGTCTCTTCCTACACTAGTCCACTTCTACACTAGTCTCTTCCTACACTAGTCCACTTCTACACTAGTCCACTTCTACACTAGTCCACTTCTACACTAGTCCACTTCTACACTAGTCTCTTCCTACACTAGTGTATTTCTACACTAGTCTCTTCCTACACTAGTCCACTTCTACACTAGTGTATTTATACACTAGTCTCTTCCTACACTAGTGTATTTCTACGCTAGTCCACTTCTACGCTAGTCCACTTCTACGCTAGTCCACTTCTACGCTAGTCCACTTCTACGCTAGTCCACTTCTACGCTAGTCCACTTCTACGCTAGTCCACTTCTACGCTAGTCTATTGCTATTCTACTTTGTGCAATAGAACGCAGTAATCTACCTCAATTCTACTACATGCAATAAAACTCAGTAGTTTATTTCTATTTCTGCTATGTGCAATAAAACTGCATAGCACAATCCTGTCTTCTGGATTAAAATTTTTTGTATTTATATTTTTCTGTAATTTTTGTATACAGATCTTACTTATTATTTGTATATTTCCTGACACTTCTGTTCTTTCCTCTGTGCTGCTGTAACACTGCAAATGTCCCCACTGTGGGATCAATAAAGGATTATCTTATCTTACCTTACTAAATAAAGGTGCTGGGGCAAGGTCTACACAGTGACCCTAAGGACACCCTGTCATGAAAACACTGGAGTGGCTTACCCTAACCATATCTTTCCAATTATCTGTTCCTACTAGCCCCTCTAGCCTGTTCCAACAGACCCCAGCTATGGGCTCCAATGGCTAATAAATGGCATGCTGCAGAAACAAAGAAATTTCTATTTTCATTTTTAGTGAAATGCATAGTTCACTCATGATTTTAACAGGCTAGATTTGCTAGATTGTGGCCCACGTACTAAACACAAAGCGTGATTCTGATTCTATTAAAAAACCCAGCATCCTCAAATGACTGCTGTGCTAAAGTCACTGGCACAGAGCCACCCACAGGCCCAACTCCCAAGGTGTGACATTCCAAGAGGTAGTTCATCAGTCAATGAACCGGCCGGGTTTAATTAGAAAAACTTTCACATCTCTTCGTCTTCGCCTCCTCGCACATCTGCGTGCTCTCATAAGACCCACTGCTGACTAATACCTTATTTTCTGGTGAAGTGTCCGTAGGGCCTGCGTGACACGGGCCGGCGTCATCATCCTCGCTGATCTCTGCCTTGGGTGGCTATGAAAAAACAAAACAAGCAAAAAAATATATATATGAAAAATAAAACCAAGCAGGGCACAGTCAGTTTGTGCTGGCTTGCTATAATCCTGTTCTGCTTAGTCATAAGGGCACACTCACATTGTCCTTCTCGCAAAAGAACACGTCCTGAGGGGACTCCAAAACTACAGCTAGATTTAGGATTTCTTAAAAACATCTCTAGTGGTTCAGTCCGAGGCTCGGCTAAGTACACCTCTACCATTCCTTTCAGTACTCCTTTAGAGCCTGTTGTTTGGTTTTTAATAACTTAATTGATTCAAGTGCTGCATGTCTCTGTTTTTTTCCCCCTGAAGTTCACCGTGTCTGTCACGTACCAAAACCCGCCCTGTTATTCTGAGAACATCTCTCGCTCAGTAATCTGCTTTGAGGCTTTAGTGATCATTTATTAAGTGAACCGTGAAGCAACATTATGCCACCAAAACACAAATATTATTCCCAACACATGGCATCAGTCCCCAACAAAACACAAATATTATCCAAAAAAAAATTATAATTTCAAATAATCAATAATTAAAGAAAAAAAAAAAAAAAAAAACACACACACCACACAATAATTCACCAAAAAATGAATAAATAAATAAATTAATTAAAATTTAAAATAATCAATAAATTATCATTAAAAAATAAATAATATAAAAAAATAAAAAATATATAAAAAAACACCCCACAATTATTCACCATCAACCACCAACATTCTCCATCAAAACACCATAATTCAGCAAACACCAACAGGCTCCACCAAACACATTCTTTCATTATTACTCTATTATTCATCAAAAATTATCTAACAATGTTTATTAGAATTTTCAACATTCCAACAGATGGAATCAGTCCCCACCAAAACGCTATCCAAAACAACAACTCCTTCACTATCAACGCCAATGTTCTCCAACGGTCACTACCCAACAGCCAACGTCATTTTCCATCAAAACACCATAACTCTTTAAAACACCAACAATCTCCACCGAAAACAGTCACCATTATTCTTCAAACATCATTATTCTCCAGCAAACACAAACATTGTCCATGAAATAAATACATAAATAAATAAATAAAAATCTATATTTTCCCAAAAATGCCATCAGTCACCAAAACATTCACATCAAAGCCCTAATATTCTCTATTAAAACAACTTTCCATTAAACACCAACACTGCCCTACAAACACGAGATTTTCCACTTTCCCCAAAAACACACCACTAGTCTCCACCAAAAGCCATCATTCCTCAATAAACACCAACAGTGTTCACCAAAAACATCAACCCACCCTAACGCACTGCATCTATCTTCACCAAACACCATTAACCGCACATTAATCTCAAAACACGTTGGCCATCAGCTATCACCAATGTTCACCAACATTCACCAAAAAAAACTCAACTTTTAATACCAATAATCCAAAAACCACCACCAAAACACCAACATTCTCAATCAAACACCAACATTCTTCACCAAAAACATCAACCCACCCTAACACACTGTCTCTATCTCCACCAAACACCATTAACCGCACATTAATCTCAATAAAACACGTTGGCCATCAGCTATCAACACTGTCCACCAACATTCACCAAACGCAACTGTTAATACCAATAATCCAAAAACCACCACCAAAACACCAACATTTTCCATCAAACACCAACATTCTTCACCCAAAACATCAACCCACCCTAACACACTGTCTCTATCTCCACCAAACACCATTAACCGCACATTAATCTCAATAAAACACATTGGCCATCAGCTATCACCAATGCTCACCAACATTCATCAAACGCAACTGTTAATACCAATAATCCAAAAATCACCACCAAAACACCAACATTCTCTCCCTCACCTTCCAAACTCTCACTTCATTCTGATTGGTGGTGGAGCCTATCCCAGTGCTTAATGGATGGAAGGGAGGAAAAACCCAGGACAGGTCACCAGACCATCACAGGGCAGAAACTCAGACATGCCCATTCACTCACAAACAGAGGGGCTATGTAGCATCTCCAGTTCACCCGACTGCAGGTCTTTGGAGGAAACTGGAGCACCCGGATGAGTAAACCCACCCAGAACATACAAACTCCACAGAGTAAGACCCCGTACGCTGAGGAATCAAACCCAGGCCCTTAGTGCAGTGAGGCGACCGTGCTACCCACGGCACCATCACGCCACCCCTTAAACGAATCACCCTCACTCCAAGTTCCATGGACTTTATATTTTCTCAAGTTTGGTTCTAGAACATTCTAGACAAACCAAAGACACTGTAGAGAATCCTAATGACCAGATGCAGCACATTAACTCAATGTTGGAGACCGATGGTGCTTGCTGAACTCATGTCACAGTACTGAACGTATTCATGTCATCACGCCGTGAAGGTCATTTCCCAAACCCAACAGCTCGGTGTGCCACAGCTGCTCCCTGTCAGCTTTTCCTCCCAAGAACAATGTACTGTCTGCCACCATCAGAGGTCTCGCGTTTGTGGAACAACATCAGACGTCATGTACCAAGAGCTTCTGGGTGATAAATGTGGCTTCTATGAGACTGAGGTGTCTCCTCCGGCCGCCCTCTCGCTCCTCTCCTTCATCCCTCGCTCCCCTGCTGATAGATGATCTCATTTGCAGTAAATCTGTTCGTGTTCGAGACGGACACACCGCTGCGTTCTCTCTCGGCTTAAAAACACATGCTGCCCCCCCCCACACTCTACAGACGGCAAGTGGCTACAAACAGCGCCTTAAAAGAACAGCTCTGCTCCAAATTTAGATAACAGAGGAGAGCAACGAGAGCAGCTGCACACAGCGGATCTAAAACAGAGGAGGAAAGACAAGACGAAGCAACACAATGCTAATATAAATACTACATACACTCGTTATCAAAGAATAGCTGCACCCAGAAAGCCGTGCGCAAGCAAGGACAGGCCTTATCCCTGTACCCGACTGACCCAACAGCCATGATTATGGACATTCAGCGAGCAGTGGTGTCCTCCATGAGTCGTCCAGTTAGTGCCAATACCATTGGCAGACGGCTGCACCATGCAGGACTACATGCACATAGCCAGTTACCACGACTGTCCTTAACACCACGTCACCACCACCACCACGGCTCAACCGGAAATGGCGGCTGGAGCAACGGCAGGACACTTTGGGGCTTCAAAGATTGCGCATGGGACTTTTCCAGAGGGGTCTTGGGGTCTGGGGTCTTGCACTCTCACTCTGTCTCTCTTCTTCCTTCGGTGGACATCCCTCCATCATTGCATAAAATCTGAATGCTACCATGAATGCAGCTTAAGCTGGCCGTCCACGGGTTCACCCCCCCACCACCACGTCATCGTCACCAAAGACTGCAATGGTGGTGTCCACTCGTTCCTATATATATATATATGAGACTGGCACGATGAAACAGTAGCCAGTATGGAACTGTGCACACAGGGCACAGTGTAGGGAACAGGAAGCAACCTGAGATCCAGCCAGTGTTGTTGGAGACTTGGACATGCAGCTGTTGTTGTGAATGAAGCAGCTTAGCGTCTGTAGACAGCTGACGGTAGGGTTTTCGTTTCACATGCAGTGTGGTGGTCCACATTCTCGTACAGTGTGAGTATACAAAACGCAGGCTTTGTCGGCCCGTGATGGTTGTTGTCAGATCTACTCTGGTCTATACAGTCAGGGTCACTGGGACAGGCCTCATCACTGTACCTGGCTGACCCGACAGCCAAGACTGCAGACATTCAGCGAGCAGTGACGCCCTTCATGAGTTACCTGTTAGCGCACCACAATCGGCAAACAGTTGGATGATGCTGAACTACACACACGCTACGACGACTGCCCTTAACACTAGGTCACCGTCACCAGAAACCGCAATGGTGTTGTGCCAGATTGTCATTCTGTCATCAGACTGTACCAGAGTGACGCAGAATGGCAGCGGGTCATTTTCAGTGACTAGTCCCGCTTTTGTCTTGGTGGAGACGACCAACGAATCCATGTGTGGAGGCACCATGGTCAGCGCCACGAGAATGTATAGCAAGCAGTCTAACTTTAGCCGCGAAAGACCGGACACCGCATCAAATTGCATAATTGAAAACAGGCCTGAAACATCCCTGACTCGGACACATGCTCTGGTATCATTAGCGTTAGCGTGGTGTTCAGTGGTTGCGCTCTCTGCAAGCATTGGTGCCTTTTGTTACAACATTTTTGGTGCTTATTATTATTATTATTATTATTATTATTAGAGTACTTCTTTTTTCTTCTGTAAATTTTCTATTGTTCTTTACTATACTTTGGCTGCTGCAATATGTGACTTTCCCTCTGGGATGAATAGAGCAATCTATCTATCTCTCTATCTACTAAGGTATTGGCTGATTATCACGTTGGACCACATGGGGGCGCCAATCACTGTGGTCTTATAAACTGTGGGCTCAACCGGAAATGGCGGCTGGAGCAACGGCAGGACACTTTGGGGCTTCAAAGATTGTGCATGGGACTCTTCCAGAGGGGTCTTGGGGTCTGGGGTCTTGCACTCTCACTCTGTCTCTCTTCTTCCTTCGGTGGACATCCCTCCATCATTGCATAAAAACTGAATGCTACCATGAATGCAGCTTAAGTTGGCTGTCCACGGGTTCATGGACCCCCCCCATTTTCAAGGTGATTCGAGGACTCGGACAGGTGAGTTGGTCTCATTGGGCCTAAGCAGTTGGGCACACACCTCTATGTAGGTTTAACCCTAGGGTAATTAGGTACTACACAGTTTGTGTGGGTATGACCTGGTGTACCATTGGTCCCTGGGCTTGTGACACTACATCTATGTATCATACCATAGAAAGAATTCCAACTGCTGTATCATCCACTACTAGCATCTATCCAAGTTTAAATGGCAGCCATCATGTTTATAGTGCCGGCCCAAGAGTAATGCGTATGTTTAGAGGAAATAAGCTCCATGCAGGTCTGCTAATATTCACGCCACTTTAAAATATATGTCTCCGTTTGATGTGGACAGACCTGCCACCCAGCTATGAAACAGAATGGACGACCAGACAGACTCCCCCCCGTGTTTACAGGACTCGGCAGTGGCTAATGGCATTTGCTTAGACAATTCCCAGTGATTTGTAAAGACCCCTTCAACAACTGCTTATGCAACCCGAGTTTCACTAGGTCCATTCCTGGAAACCATTGGAAAGTGGCGCGGCTGTTTGTTACACGGCACGCTGTTTAAAATTCAGCAGCTCCGGCTGAACAGCAGGCTGTCAGAGAAAGAGAAAAAGCCCATTAAAGTAGCCTCTCCTGCACCGTCTTAAACATTTGCCGACGCGAGAGCCCTCCACTCCGCCAAGCCACTTCCAATAATGCACACCGAGCCACTATATAGAAGAGAATCTGCCTAGATCAGCAGCCGAACACAGGCAATAACAATGATGAATGCAAAGTCCTCGGGACAACACCTCCCAGTTGACACTTTCAATCCCACAATGCACTGGGTGCTCCGGATATCACGGCAGGGGCTGCGATCGCAGGTCCGTAGAGCACAATGAGGGAGTAAATTGCATTACAAATGGAAGCTGCTGTGTCTTATTCGGGCAGCATTTGTCTGAGGCTCTGAGACACGCTTACTGAATTATCAGGTGTGATGGGAAGCATCATTCACTACAAGGCCTAATGCAGCCGCGCCTCCGGAGAGTGGAAAACAAGTGACAAATGGGAAAGGCCTTTATCAAAGACGGTGTCCTTGGGCTGCCGGGAGCACGTCTGAGAGAGAGATATTCCGTTATGCTGTTAATCTGTTCTGTATCAAAGATCAGCATCCATTTAGTCCAGCCGCAGCACGAGGCCGGTAATGGAGAAGGATCTGTTTGGCCTATGCTGAGACAGTGGGTGGAAAGAGGATGGACAGACTGCCGTGACGGAAAACCCATACTTGTCACTGAGAGAGACAGAGAGGAAAAGGGAGAACACGATGGAAGTCACATTGACCTCACGGCGCATCCTATTTGCATCCTGACTTTATTATCTGACTTCCAATGGAGCCTCCTGCTGGGAAAGGTGTTGGTTTGTAGATAACAGAGTGACCACAGCAACAAGCACTTAACACCACTGAAACGTTCACTGTGCACGAATTGGCTACGATCGCAATCTGCAGATTCAGGCTGTCTTAGGCATCATAAATGCAACCATCTAACAACAACAACCCAGGATACCATAGCAACTGCATATCAACACCCTGTCAACCAACACCAGGGATTACATAGCAACTACCTTGCAGGATCCTAGTAACCACAGCAACCACCTTGCACAACTCTAGCTACAACCCGGGATACTATATCAACACTCTAGCAGCTTCCTGGGATACCATGGCAACCGCTCATCAACACCCTGTCAACCACTGGGCATAACATGGCAACTACCTAGCAGGATCCTAGTAACCACAGCAACCACCTTGCAAAACTCTAGCAACAACCCAGGATACTATATCAACACTCTAGCAACCTCTTGGGATACCATGGCAACCGCTTATCAGCACCCTGTCAACCACTGGGCATAACATGGCAACTGCCTGGCAGGATCCTAGTAACCACTGCGGATACCACAGCAACCACCTTGCAAAACTATAGCAACAACCTAGGAAACCATAGCAACACCAGCAACATCCAGGGATACCGTGGCAACCACTTGACACCCTCTCAACCACTGGGCATAACATGGCAACCACCTAGCAACACCCCAGCAAGAGTCTGGCAACCTCCTGGGATACCACGGCAACATCCCATCAACCATTGGACATGATATGGCAACTTCCTATCAGGACCCTAGGAACCACCTGGGATACCATACCAACCACCTTGCACAACTCTAGCAACTTCTTGGGATACCATGGCAACCACTCATCAACACCCTGTCAACCACTGGGCATAACATGGCAACTACCTAGCAGGATCCTAGTAACCACAGCAACCACCTTGCAAAACTCTAGCAACAACCCAGGATACTATATCAACACTCTAGCAACCTTTTCGGATACCATGACAACCACTCATCAACATCCTGTCAACCACTGGGCATAACATGGCAACTACCTAGCAGGATCCAAGTAACCACTGCGGATACCACAGCAATCACCTTGCAAAACTATAGCAACAACCCAGGACACCATAGCAACACCAGCAACATCCAGGGATACCGTGGCAACCACTTGGCACCCTCTCAACAACTGGGCATAACATGGCAACCACCTAGCAACACCCCAGCAAGAGTCTGGCAACCTCCTGGGATACCACGGCAACATCCCATCAACCATTGGACATGATATGGCAACTAGCTATCAGAACCCTAGGAACCACCTGGGATACCATACCAACCACCTTGCACAACTCTAGCAACACTCTAGCAACTTCTTGGGATACCATGGCAACCACTCATCAACACCCTGTCAACCACTGGGCATAACATGGCAACTACCTAGCAGGATCCTAGTAACCACAGCAACCACCTTGCAAAACTATAGCAACAACCCAAGACACCATAGCAACACCAGCAACATCCAGGGATACCGTGGCAACCACTTGACACCCTCTCAACCACTGGGCATAACATGGCAACCACCTAGCAACACCCCAGCAAGAGTCTGGCAACCTCCTGGGATACCACGGCAACATCCCATCAACCATTGGACATGATATGGCAACTTCCTATCAGGACCCTAGGAACCACCTGGGATACCATACCAACCACCTTGCACAACTCTAGCAACTTCTTGGGATACCATGGCAACCACTCATCAACACCCTGTCAACCACTGGGCATAACATGGCAACTACCTAGCAGGATCCTAGTAACCACAGCAACCACCTTGCAAAACTCTAGCAACAACCCAGGATACTATATCAACACTCTAGCAACCTTTTCGGATACCATGACAACCACTCATCAACATCCTGTCAACCACTGGGCATAACATGGCAACTACCTAGCAGGATCCAAGTAACCACTGCGGATACCACAGCAATCACCTTGCAAAACTATAGCAACAACCCAGGACACCATAGCAACACCAGCAACATCCAGGGATACCGTGGCAACCACTTGGCACCCTCTCAACAACTGGGCATAACATGGCAACCACCTAGCAACACCCCAGCAAGAGTCTGGCAACCTCCTGGGATACCACGGCAACATCCCATCAACCATTGGACATGATATGGCAACTAGCTATCAGAACCCTAGGAACCACCTGGGATACCATACCAACCACCTTGCACAACTCTAGCAACACTCTAGCAACTTCTTGGGATACCATGGCAACCACTCATCAACACCCTGTCAACCACTGGGCATAACATGGCAACTACCTAGCAGGATCCTAGTAACCACAGCAACCACCTTGCAAAACTATAGCAACAACCCAAGACACCATAGCAACACCAGCAACATCCAGGGATACCGTGGCAACCACTTGACACCCTCTCAACAACTGGGCATAACATGGCAACCACCTAGCAACACCCCAGCAGGAGTCTGGCAACCTCCTGGGATACCACAGCAACATCCCATCAACCATTGGACATGATATGGCAACTAGCTAGCAGGACCCTAGGAACCACCTGGGATACCATACCAACCACCAAACTCTAGCAACAACCCAGCATACCATGTAAACACCAGCAACCTTCTGGGATACCACGGCAACCACTCAACAACACCCTAGCAACCAAGTAGCAACACCTGGGAAACAATAACACCCTACCAATCACTTGAGATACCATAGCAACTACATTAAAATTGCAGCCAAATGAAATACCATGGTAACCGCATGACAGCAACCAGGAACCACCCAGCAGCCGTTCAGTACCTAACACGTTCAATCCTTTCCACACCCCCCCAAACACGGAGACCACCTTAAAAAGGGAAAGCCCACTCAAACATTCACCAGGCAGTGTAGACCAACACCGTCAGGTGGTTAATGGGCCTGCAACAGTGGATCCCAATCCTGGTCCTACAGTACATCCTAGAGCTTTCTGTCCTCCCAGCACACCTCCTCCGGCGCACCTCCTCCGGCGCACCTTCTCTGGCCCACCTCCCCCGGCGCACCTCCCCCAGCGCACCTCCCCCAGCGCCCCATCTCCGGCGCCCCTCCTCCGGCACCCCTCCTCCGGCGCCCCTCCTCCGGCGCCCCTCCTCAGGCACACCTCCTCCGGCACACCTCCTCCGGCACACCTCCTCCGGCACACCTCCTCCAGTGTACCTCCCCCAGTGTACCTCCCCCAGCGCACCTACTCCGGCGCACCTCCTCCAGCGCACCTCCCCCAGCGCACCTCCCCCAGCGCACCTCCCATCAAACGGATCAGTTAATAAACGAGCTAAAGGTGAATCCCAGTGACGTTTACTTTTCGCTTCTCAACATTTCAGTGGCTGAGATTTGAGCAGGTCTTTCAGATCTGGGAAACAGAGGCCCATTTATATACCCTCCAGAACCAGCAGTGAACCTGCACGTGTCTCCTGAGTGGTCAAATACGAAAACCAGAAATTAATTCTAATTATATGGCATTAAAATGATGATACTGATAAACATTTAATGTGAGATCTTTCTGTGGGGAAGCTTCTAGAGGTGGCCGTCTGGTTCCCATCACTACCACTGTGAACAAATCGGACTCTGCCAGCTTCTCTGGAACATTCCACACCAAACATCTGAACCAATTCATTATGGAGGACAGGTGATCGATCGGCTGCTCCGGGCTGGAAACACACGGAATGAGATAACTAATGAATACAGGATTAGCCAACATTTACCGTGACTGGGTTCTAACACATTGGGTCCAGTAAAATGCTTAGCAGCTTGGCAACGTAACAGAAAACATGTAAAGAGTTTGGCTCCTATCACACGCATGATGGAGCACTGCTAGCTGCTCCGGAGACACCAATCTGGAGTAACGCAGATCCCACCTCATCTACTCTGTAGCCCAGCCTGCTGTTTTCCCTCTGGCTGCGACCCAGACTCTCCCAGTAGACCCGTTCCCAGCTTTCCCGCTGGAGTCCACGATCACGAACTTTGGCAGATCCATTGTAGCGTCTTAGAGCTTTCGGCGTTGAAGGCATGCTGGGCCTGGTGGCTCATTTGGTTAATAAGATTGAAGAAACTACAGCACCCGATATCTAGAACTCCCAGTAGATGTATGTAAGCCGGAACCCTGATAGCCGTACTCCGGAGTGCTGCGACGCTACACAGCCTTGTGTCCTGTTGCTGGTCTCCAAGGCCACCGAAAACCTGCCCGGCAAGAAGGAACTGTTTAACCTGTGCTGGGGTCAAAGTGCTTGGTGTCGTTTGACTGCTGAGGATTGTGGTAATGGTTAGCAGCTCTACTGCGGATTTACCCCCCGCACTGCCGACGTCACTGGGCCCCTGCTCTAATGCATTCCTTACTGGAATCATGGACCTGATCACATTCAGTACCGAGCAGAACCTGTTTTACAGTGTCTCTCCAAGACACTGGGCCCGTGTAGACTTTATCAGAGGAGTAGCTGCACAAATAGTTTCACAGCGACAGAGAGAGAGAGAGAGAGACACAGACAGACAGACAGACAGACAGAGAGAGAGACAGAAAGAAAGAGAGAGAGAAAGAAAGAGAAAGAGAGAGAGAGAGAAAGAGAAAGAGAGAGAGAAAGAGAGAGAGAGAGAGAGAGACAGAAAGAGAAAGAGAGAGACAGAAAGAGAGAGAGAAACAGAGACAGACAGACAGAAAGAGAGAAAGAGACAGAGAGAGACAGAGACAGAAAGAGAGAGAGAGTCAAAGAGAGACAGAGACAGAAAGAGAGAGATACAGACAGAGATAGATAGATAGATAGATAGATAGATAGATAGGCAGGCAGACAGACAGACAGACAGACAGACAAAGACAGAGAACCAAAGAGGGATCTGGTACTGTTATGGGTAAAAGCCGTTTGTGGGGCTCTATAGAACCACCTACAGCACCTTCAGTACCAATCTGAGGAACCAGACTCCTTAGTCCCAACGCCAATGCACACCTGGCTTTATAGAGCACCGTATGTACAGGGGACATCAACCGGTTCTCCATTTCAAACACACAGTGAACCATACAACCGCAACTTCATGCTCTCATGATCCGAAAATCCTCCACTGAACCATTCACACCGCAAAACAGAGGAGCTAAACCCTGACCAAGCACGAACATGCACCGAGAACCTTCTACTGAACCGGGAACCTTAAATACGCTCCAGCCTAGAACTTACAGAGCGTCAACGTGCAGACAGACACTGAGAGTGTAGGCCAGTCCCTGATGATGGATGAATCAGAACCAGAACCGACAGCACATAAACACATCCGCATTACAATCACTGTACCAGGCGACCACTGGGAGAGAACAGAGGGCTACACAGCCACAGGGACTAACGCATAACACCTGGGAAGGGGAGGAGCATAAACTAATAACAGGTGAGGGGTGTGGCAAGAGGGCAGAGAGAGGGAGGAGTCAGAAACCCAAATAAACAGAAGCACAGACATACTGGCAAGTAAAAGGATCTGTTAGATCTATCCACACTTGTGATTTGAACTCATTTCCTGACATTTAAAAAAATATTTTAAGTTCAAGATCAGATTTTTAAGATGTTTCTCAATAAGTTGTCAGATTATTTCACTTGTTTCAAACAAATAGCGTAAAATAGGCTAAATTATCTGCCAGTATAGCGAGAAAATCTGTCTTTTAATTTATGTATAAAAATATTAATGAATAGAAAATGTTATTCATTTATTTTTATTTATTTTTTATTGTTTTTTTATTTTTATTTTAGTACTTAATTAAAATACAGGTCGATGAAGAACAAAATGACTCAATGAAATGTACAGTGCCTCCAAGTAGTATTCAACCCCCTGCAGATTTTGCGAATTTAACAAGTTGCAAATAAGTTAGAGCCTTCAAACTTTGAACAAGAGCAGCATTTATTAACAGAGAGCTTAAAATAATACCTAAACATATAAGTTGCCTCAGGTAAAGTTATAATACATTTTAAACATAAAACATTAGGGTCAATTTATTATTCAACCCTCGGTTTTATATATTTGTGGAAAACCCCTTATTTGCAATTACAGCTATTAATCAGTTTTTTAGTATGATCAGGCCCAGCACAGGGTCTCTGGAGTAAATCTTGGTCCCACTCCTCCATGCAGATCTTCTCCAAAGTCATCTAGGTTCTTTGGGCCACCTCATGTGGACTTTGATCCTTGAGCAACCTTCCACAAGTTTTTCAAGTTGGGTTAAGGTCAGGAGACTAACTAGGGTCACGGCAACAAAAAAACCCTTTGGAAGGCCCTTTTCAACTAACTTCCGCATTCTGTTTTGGCGGAAACACATGCGGCGGATGGGTAAGCGCCTAGTAGTCTTCCCGCTATAAAACGGTACACAGTGATGATGAGCAGAGACAGAAAAACAAGAGATTTTGCAGGTGTACAAAGGGTCTTGTTTCGAACTCAAAAACAGAAGCATGGGCGTATCTCAGTTTCCATGGCTTTTCCGGCTGACGGCCCCGTAGCAAAATAAACCAAACCAGGGTGCCTGCTCGGTTGCCGTGCGATAAGGAGAGATGAAGGTGTAAACTTGACTGGAATGTTTTTCGGCGCCCGAGGGAGTACCTTTGTGTGCAGCCGGGCACTTCACTGTTCTCGCGCGGACTACATAGAGGGAAGCTCACGGTCCTTGAAACCGGGTTGCTGTTCCCACTCGGTTTCAGTGGAACAATTTTTTACGTCCCCCTCATAAGCTGTCAGCGCTTTTGTTGTTGATTTCAAAGAGCCAAGCTATCGCCGGGAGGTAGACGCCAACCGGCACAGCAGCAGACCATGTTATAACCTCAAGTTTGTGTGGCTCCCTCGGTCCTTCCTCACTCGATCGGGTAGCATCTAGCTCTGACTATCACCTTGTTGTCGACTATATTGGACGCTGGACTGAATAAACAATTAACACTTAGACTATTCATTCCCGTGGACTGGGTTGAGGATTAGGCTTGTTTGTGCTAGCGTATTCGCAGGCATAGGATGTAAAACAAAGCTTCACGGTAGCTGGACGTACATCGGTTTGCTATGCGAACTAATCGGGGAGCTGCGAATTGGAATAAGGAGCCTAACTTCAGCCTCCTAGATCACGTTAATCACCTCAGAGTATAACCCAGCAGTCCGTATCATTCCATAATAATTTTACTATTTGCTTTTAAAACTAGACATCCTCAAATTTCAGTCTTGCTTGACAGCATGCAAGTGGAAATGTTTAATGGTCAGCCGGGGGAAGTACAGGAACTTTGTACTACCCCAGCGTCGAACGTATTTCCGTTTTTTTTTTTTTTTTTCGTGAAAAGGGCCTATTTTTTCCCTCTTCAAACCAGGCCTGGTTTTCTGGCCGTGTGCTGGGTCGTTTGGTTTGTTGGAAGATGAATGAAATGACGGCCCCGGCCATCTTAAAGATCCTTGATAGAGGAGTGGAAGGTTCTTGGCCAAAAATCTCCAGTATTAGGCTGATGCTTGCTGCCTATCCATCTTTCCCGGTGGTAGCCGGACCAGATGGCCAGGTCCCTTGGCTATGAGGAAGCAGCCCCACAGCATGATGCTGCCACCAACCATGCTTGACTGTAGAGATGGTATTCTTGGGTGGTCGTATGCAGTGCCATCCGTCCTCCAAATTGTTCCGGGTTCTTGGTTGGCAAATCAAAGAGCCTCCAAACCTTGGGGTCTCATCAGAACAGAGAACCTTCGAACTCAGTCTGCACAGAGTTACTGCCATAGTTGATCATATGTAGCAGAACATGTTAGA
This sequence comes from Prochilodus magdalenae, assembly GCA_024036415.1. NCBI lineage: Eukaryota > Metazoa > Chordata > Actinopteri > Characiformes > Prochilodontidae > Prochilodus > Prochilodus magdalenae. The sequence continues at coordinate 4,699 of JAMWET010000342.1, read as the reverse complement.
CGAGCCTTTGGATCATGACGTTTGAAAAGTAGAGGTGACCAGTATCGGAGCCTCGCCTGGAACAGAGAACATTGCAGGATGGAGTACCGGTTACTCATGGTATTGATTGAATGAAAACCAATGTCCCCCACGCCCGATGAGATCTTCCTGGAGCTCCCTCCTTGTTACCGTGGTGTCACCCAGGCCCTTCTCTGGATGCCGTTTTCGGACAAGCATGGCCTCGGGCACGGGAGGAAACTTTGACGGCTGTTCCAGGCCGGGTTACACACAGTAGCTCCATAGCCCACTTCCACTTACGGATGATGCTCCCAATGGTGGAGACAGGTAGCCCCAACTCCTTGGGAAAGAAAAATAGTTTTTTGTACCCGCCTTTGACAGCACCTCTCGTGACCTCCACAAATAAACCCGCTCCACCAAATTTCTGTCTCTATGGCCTTGGATATGCTCCTTAGTGGCATTGTTCCGCATATTGACCAAAATTGAGTGCTGGTTCACAACGTTTGGGGAGGGGCTTTTCATTAGTCAGATTATTGAATCCAAGAGGTGAAGTCATTGTTCTGTATGGCCCGAAATTACTTAAATAAGTTGAGGTGAAACACAACAGAATTATTCTGGTGGTGCTTGAGAGGTTGAATAAATAATTGACCTCTCCTGATGTGAACTTTTCACCAATTTAAAAAAAAAAAATAATAAACTAACGAAATTTAAATATTCTTTTGGCAGTGCAGTGCATTTTCACACACCAGGTGATCTACGCAGGCTGAAATGTGTCACAAGGCTAATAGTGTATCTCTAAATCTGTAAACGGCAAAATACTGCAGGGGGTTGAATACTACTTGGAGGCACTGCTACCGTTGAATTAGTACGGGGTAGTATTTGTTTTTCTTGCTATGGTGCTCCTTATTGGGAAAAATTAAAGATAAGTAGAGCTTTTATTTTAAAACTTAGTCCCTTAATCTCAGCCTTATTAATCTTAAACCAGAAGCTGACTTAACTTAAACTCACAACTGGACCCACAACAAAACTGAGCTAGTACTGAGCTGTTTAAAAAATCAAAAAAGTGTCCTGTGGGCATTATTGTGGGATGGTTGAAGCATTATTCCGTTTTGGTTGTGGTGGGATAATACTGAACCTGTTAAACAGCCAAATTTGGTTATTTTAGCTTACATTTATAGCTTTCTTTGATTATTTAATTACTTGCAATTTTTTTAAAAGACGCAAAGTAATCGTGACATAAAACCCAATATTTCATACTCAGGTTTTAAGAACGTACAGTGAACTCAAAGAATGAAAAACTAGTTCAGACATATAAATTTTTAAAAAAAATGATAAATTAATAAAAAGGGTATAATTCTACAACACATTAATTATTATATTATGACAAAAAAACATTATTTGTTTTATTCCATTATAAAAAGCATCTTATTAATTAACAAAAATTAAATTAAATCTTGTGCAAGCCCTTTTCTAGAACAAGGTGCAGGTTTAGTAGTAAGTTAACACAAGCGTTGAAGAGATATAGTGAGGCACAGCTGTAGGGTCCAAATAACTCACCCAGCGCATATTTACAGTCATGCACTATGATTAATATGCGTCTTCCAAATATGCCAACAATTTACATGTGAGGGTGCTTTTTAAAGGCCAGGGTAATATGTGGTCATCATGTTCAGCCACTTCCTTCAGATTCAGATTTATATTACTACTCTGAATCACATGGTAAGGACGCTTATTATCTATATATTATACATACACACATGTATACCACCACATACACAGTGCTATACCACTTTATTAGACTTCACACATAACACAACACGCTGTATGCAGACAATACAGATACATCAACGACATACACCACAAAACATACCCACACAGATACACACACTAGATAACACACACACGATAATACACACACGTCACACAACACACAGATATTTGACACACACACCACCACACACATTAACAGTGTTTTACACACATATAGTATGTATATTGTATAGAGTTGTAACTAATTGTATATTTTTTAAAAATATATATATATAACATATTATATATCTTTAAGATAATTCAGATTTGCATCTCGATTTACTGCCTCGGTGAGATAGTCTATATCAGGTGTTAAAATGTGATTCATTGAGATCACCACACTTTAATTGAAAGCATAATTTGTAGTAACTTGTGAATCGTGATAATCTTCAGGAGGCTTTCATTGACTCAGACGAAAGCCTCAGGAGATTGAGTAGTCCTGATTGAAATGTCGTGAGCTTTCAGGTCTGAGTATTTGACTTAGCCTTGTCATGATATGTCGCTATTACCTGGTTCAGGCCACTTCTGGTTGTGTCTTTGTCATCGGCTGTTCGACCAGACCTCGATTCGCGTCAGTTGCTTTAGAAGAACGGGGCTTACACCAGTTTTGTATTGTGTTTAGACTTGATTAACTGTAATTCATCCTGTGAGTGCTAACGTTAATATGGTGTTTGGACTATATAGCATGTAGGGAACCAGCACTCGTATTGTACACAGTGTTATTGGTTATTAAGTGGTTAAATAAATACTTTTCCCAAAATTACTGTATATATTTATCTTAAACAAACAAACAAACAATATAATTTATTAATGTGAATAAAAAAATTTATTTATTTATTAAAATAATATAAAAACTATTAAAAAATAAATAACAATAATAATAATAAGTATATAATAATAATTAATATCATACACAACAACAACAAACATATAATAATAATAATAATAATAATAATAATAATAACATAATAAATAAGTAATTTAGTAATTATGATTATATTATTAAGTAATAATAATAGATATATGGATTTATTTTTAAAAGAATTTTTCTATATGAATTAGATTAATGGTGTCCACTGATAGTTTCTCATTCTACGATCATGTGATGGTTCTGATATTGTGATTGTGTGATTATGTGTTTGTCTGATGTGTTGGTCTGATGTATCAAGATATATTAATAAGAGATATAGATGACTTTTAAAATATAAAAATAAAATAATAAAAAAAGAATAAACACTTTTTTATGTTATTTAAATGATTATTTTGAATTTTCATTTCATTCTTTATAATCCCATCTTGGCACGCTACACCTAAAAATTTTATATTTCACTTTATTAGTTGGCTGATTACAGAAGTTGAGCATATATCTGTGTATATGCATTGGAGTATAAAGTTGATGTATACCATTCCTTGATGATAAATCATGTCTTATTGTATTATATATATATGATATATAGATTATAGTTATGATATAATATTGATATGTATAAGTGATTGATAGATGATATATATGTAAGTCAATTTATATATAAGGAGGATTTAATATATACTCCGTATATGATAATTTGTATTATTATATATATACTTGCTCTACAATATATTTATATATATATTATAATATATATATATAGATTCGTGTATATATTGAGTATAATTAGGATTAGATTATATATGTATTATATATAGTTATACATACACATACTTATAGGACTATTGATATAATGTGTATAGTGTATTATATAGAATATATATATTATCTATATATACATACATATATAATATATATAAATATATAATATACTATAGATATATTATATATTAACTTATATATATGTTTATATTGCTATATATTATATTTATATATATTATATTATATTATGTTGTTAATATATGACACTACATGATTATATATAAGGTAGGATATATGAGTTTCAAACATGATGCTAGGGCTATTTTGTATAGAAAAACATCTATTGTTTACTCCTTAGTTTTAAACCCTGATGGAGTATAACTAATGAGTAACAATTTTACATGGAAAATGAAAATCGATAAGTGTTTTGAAACAAAGAAAATTTAAAATATATATAATTTTTTATTTAATTAATTCATTAACTTTTTCCTTTCTGGTCTATGTGGTATATATTTCTTTATTTATTTTTTACTTACCTGTGTTAATATCAATCTGAAATATGGTGACATTGGTTCTTATGGTAATTTAACCCCTGTTAGTTTTCTTCCTTACATCTGATTGATAATACTTTTTGTCATGAAAAACCCCGAAAAAATGTGCATAATATCAATAGTACCTTGATAGACCTGAACCAACAAAGATAGTGTCGAGCAATTTTTAGATTAACAATGCGGTTCCATCTAGGTCTACTTAACGGTTGTTCTTCCCAAATTTGGGAGTGAGTTTAGGTCATCTAATCGGCCGTTGCCATGATATCGTGTTGTGGAATTGTGTTGTTCTGATGTGTTTGTATGATGTGTTGGATGTGGCTGTCCCCCTGTGTCTTCTTTCCCCCCCCCCTTTGTGTGATGTGCTGTTTGGTTTGTCATGGAATTGATCTTCACCCCGATAAGTGGCAAAAGCTTCCTCTGGCCATGGGGTTCTTAGGCTGAGTTACGAGGTTTCACCCTGCGACAGACTGCCTCATCCATCAGCTATTTGCCATTTTCCCTTCCTGTCTATAAAATATCTTCTAATTAGCAATCAGACAATGAGAGCAGGCGGTGTGTTGATCCGGGGGCCTGTGTTTTTGGTGTGGACAGTCCGGGCTCGGCCGGGTAGTGAAATGAGCGAGGACAACGGTCCCTCTCCCGTCACCTCCGTCCATAAAATTCTCCTCCTCTAGCATCAGCAGGGCTGCTTAGTAAAATGTGGTCTAAGAGG
>JAMWET010000341.1:0-29862 GCA_024036415.1 Prochilodus magdalenae | reverse complement strand
GTGTTAAAATCCAGTAAATAAGCAGTAATTGTGTACTTGAATGTGTGCAAGTGTGTTTACGCGTATTTACACTTGGTGAAATTAAATGAATCATATATCATTTGCATTGTGAATTGTAATATGATCATAATAAATTCAGTTACGAAAACAATCTGTACATGCTCCGCCCACTAATGTGGTCTGTACTTGGTGGGCAGGGCCTCTGTGTAGGGGGGTCGACTTCTACATTGACAGGTACCTGTAAACTTTCAGAAACGACTCCAAGTGTACCGGAGAGAACCTCCCTGCTGCAGTGTTAGTAATAACCGAAAAGCGATATGCTCCAGAGTCGCTCTTTCTCACAGTCTCTCATTCTCAGAAGAGCAGTTTTCCCTCTTTACCCCCGCGAAACTCAAAAACCGCTCTTCCAGTGGCAGGACCTTCAGCTTCCCGTAAAAATAGGAATCAGAGTAATACCAGAACAGGAAAGCCTTTGTAAACTGGTGTAGAGACTGGGCTGTGAGTAAGTGCAGAGGATCGTCACTGAGGAACCTCCAGAAACACACAGTCTCCTGTCTGAGTAGCTCACGATTCCAGCAGTCCAATCACCAAAAACACCTGTAAAAGTAGAAAAGATTCTTATATTCAAACTCTTTTATTTCAATCAAGTTCATAAACAAAAAACGTTACCAACCGGCTTCTCGTACTTCACACACTGAAACTGGAGCTGACTGCACTGGATGTGTGGCAGCAGAGCAGAAGAGAGACGCTGTAGGGAAACACTGGAATGAAAACCAAAACCCTCTATGCCTATTTGACCCCCATCAACATTTGTCGTACCATTCCTTTTATACCAGAGGTAAAGAGGTTCAGGGTCACACTGCAGGGACGTGCTGGGCAGGTCGTGTCTCAGCTCTGTCTGAGTTACACGGCTCATCGTCCACCTGGCATGATCTGAAGCAGAAATAAAGTTAAAACATTAAATATTAATAATGTAGTAAAACATGTGGGATTTCGGTTCCCTGTGGTTCCTTTTGTTCTGAATGGTGCCTACAGTGTCTCACGACATCAAACCTACACACCGGTTTCCATTCCTGTCGCCCTGTGTTCCTCATGGGTGTAACCTGTGTTTTTGTATATATACTTATACATTGATTTATGGTTTTATATTACTAATTGTATAAATAGTAGGATGCTCCTGTGTCTGGTATAGTTATAATTTCTGGTTCTATTTAGTCTCTGTTTGGTTTGTTTAAATTTTACTTCTTTGGACAAAATAAAATCTAAAATGTGCCTAGTACTTATACAAACAGGCCACTTTATACTTTCCCTCAGAAAACATTTCTTAAAATTCAGCAGAATAAACAGCAGTAATGGAGTGCAATTGTGATGATTTTCCACTTAGACGCCAACAGAAGCAGTGTCAATTTGACAGGAAACACTTTTACATATGGCTGTTTATCATACATACGTCAGCATGCTGTAGAACAAAACCTGGTGGTTTGATTTTTTGTTGTTTTTTGATTGGTGACATAATATGACAAGCACAATGTTGACCTTTACACTGTATGTAAATTTTATAAATGACTTTTGATAAAAAAAAATAAAATATGGGCTACCAGTGACTTACATTAAAGTGTATAATGATTTTTCGTTCCCTCCTCCTGTAAATATTATCAGTGTTATAACTTCCATAAATAAATAATCTAGAATATTATGTACCTCATATATTATTATCATATACCACAATTATACAGAAAATTCACCAGTCATAACACACGGTATAACTGACGGTAGCAGTGCAGTTAACAGTGTTGGATACGGTGTTGTGGTGTTTTGGTAGTCGGGTTGTATTACCTGACACAGTTAGATTACCGGCTGAGCCGTCGAGAAGCCCATCTCCTCCTCCTCCTGTATATTGATCATGAGGAGGTATAATCTCCTGAGTCTGTCTCCTGTCTCAGTCCTGTTAATTGTGAGAGTAGAGATGAACCCAGTGTTGATTGGAGCTCACATCAGTCCTAGGCGTAGTCTGAAGTCTAAAGCTAATATCCTCTGGTTCGTCCATCGGTTTCTCTCCAGTTAGCGCTCTGTTTTTGTGCTAGAACCAGAAGCATAATTGGCTAGTGGGTTTGAAACGGTGCCTTGAGTACGAGCCACATCAGGTTTTCACGAAAACTGACTCTCTCAGAGCGCAGAACAGTCCCTGATGGCTGCAGGACAAAAATGCTCACTGTCTCACCCAGAGAAACCTGAAACCTGATAGGACACAAATTTTTACAAACACAGCTACCACGTCCCTACATGAGCATCAAAGCCAAAAATTAGCGTAAAAGCGTTTTCAGAAAGTAAACTTCCTCCATTTCCAACATGTGATAATGTTGACCTTGTAGCATGTTCAGGTAATAAGCCATGGTTGTACATCACAAAGTACTTCTGATTTCATCTACACATTGGCACAGCATCCAGATAACAGCACAGCCTGTCTACATAATGCTTTAGACAACCCTCCCGAATGTTCAGGGGTCACCCCGTCTGTCTCCCCTGTCAGCCCGTACCTTCCATCGATAAACAGGACCTTTGTAAAGCATTGTCCACACCAGGACACAGTCCCTTTTAATAAAGGAGAGTAATCCCACCTGGAATAACAGCAGCATGAATCAAGCGATGGGGAGCCCACAATCTGAGGCACTTTCTTCCACCTGCCTCTGGTCACAGTACACACAGACAACCTGAACTGTTTTGTGTAACATGGTGGGGACCAGGGAGACCAAAGACAACATGATGCAGAGACCACAGGAGCAGAGTATGATGTGGGTGGTGGGTCATTCTCAAGCACTGCAGTGGACACTGACGTGGTGGTGGTGTGTTTGTGTGAGTGGGTCCTTAACACCTCACTTGCCACTTGAGCCATCAACCGCACATCATACCTGCTCTTGTGGTGGGTCCTGTGGAGGTCTTCCCTGACCATTGAAGAACAGGGGTAATACAGTATAGGCAGGAGAAACAGATGGACTACGTCTGGAACCTGTAGGACCTTGTACAGCGTGTCCTATATGGGTCAGTGGAGCTGATGAACTGTGGAATAGTGAGTGTAGTAAAACTAGGAAGGCTCTACAGTCATTTCTCAGGTACGATGGTGGCGGACAGAACCAATCTTAACATTTCCAGTTACCAGTGGCTAAATCACAACCCGTCTGCTCCAGGCCCGGTATTTACAGATCTAGCAGTATTCATCACACACAGACAGAGGCCCACCAAGCGAATGCGGAAGTTTTAGGTTTTACAGCTGATCAGGTTTTTTACAGTAACGGGCTCAATTAATTACTCCAATCTAATGTGTCACTTGTCGTTTTTGTTTTTTATAAAACACAGTAAAATTATTGAAGAATGCAAAGCCTGTTCTATGTTTGTCCTGTCAGAGGTTAAACCTATATAACGTTGTCTCGTTCGGTTCTGCCTGAAATAGGACATGAGGTCCATAGCTTGTTTTTAACCAGATGTGACATTGCCAGTAAAGCTTGAAACACAATGATTATTATTTATTATTATTATTATTATTATTATTAGCTGAGTTCGTTGATCCATGTTTGGGTTCAAAGGAGGCATGATTTTCGCTGACATTGTTTCAGTATAAACTAGAAAACATTAAACACAGCTTTAAAAAAAAAAAAAAAAAACCTCTTCAGTTTTATTTTGTTTCTCACCTGTGGTATAACCATAAATAGCACCATCACAAAACCTACCGTACGTTGAATGCAGCACTCGACTGGCTTTTTGTAAAGCTCATGGAAAGTTTTAAACCACATCACCACTCTGCCCCACTTTAATGAAGTCATGGTCGAGGTTTGAGGTTTAGGGCTGTATTTGGATAAAAGATTTGGGTGACTATTGACATCTAGAGCTTGTTAGTAATGTTAGCCTCTAAACTAAAGAAGTAAAATTTGAAGAACAGAATTGATTATTGTGTTTATTTATTGTATAGTGTTTATTGATCTGTTCTGTTGGTTCAGATGAGATGAGATAATATTTCACACTCTGATAAAGACAGACTGTCCACATGACTGATGCAGCGTGGTGTGAAGCGGTATGGTGATCCGGAATAGAGCTTCAGCACAGAACAAAGACCCAGCTCCTCTTTCCTCCAGCATTTCTTACAGTGTTGATGCAGTGAATGTTGCTCCTCTCATTCAAACCACCTTGATGCCTCTACTGCTGTTTCAGACAGAGCAGTGCTGCTGGACACATCAGTCTCACTGCTGGACTGAGAATCGTCCGCCAACCAAAGCGTCCTGTGATCACTGATGAAGGACTAGGGCATGACCAACACTGCACTGTGCAGCAGCAGATGAGCTATCATCTCTGACTGTCCATCTGGACCAGCAAGGTAGAGCAGGCACCAGCACAACACTCACCAACACACCACCACCACGTCAGTGTCACTGCAGTGCTGAGAATGATCCACCACCCACATCATACCTGCTCAGTGGTGGTCCTGTGGGGGTCCTGGCCATTGAAGAACAGGGTAATACAGTATACAGAGAAACAGATGGACTACAGTCTGGGTGTGGAGGTCCTTGTAGATTCTCTGGGTACTTTGCATCTTTTCCACATGACATTTTTAAGCCTCTCTGATAAATGTAGATGTAAAGTGCGATATAGAAACAGCATTGCATTTTGACACAAGCTGTACAGCAAGTGTGTCTGAAGCGTTAATTAAAAAACGCCCTCGGGTCTTCCTGACACCGACGATCCTCCGGACTCCACTTCCCAGAGTGCACTACCCAATGACGTCACACTCACGTGTCCGGAGTCTCCCAATCATTCCCGCTCTAGGTCGCTCGAGTTTTAGCACAGCTGTCGTCCAGCTCTCACTGTGATGTCTGTAATCTCAACCTCATATTCAGCTCCAGTTTGCATTTTCTCTCTGTCTCGTGTTTTAAACCACCAGCAGTCTGGTCTGGTCTGGTCCAGCTTAGCGTTGTTGTTAAATGATTGAGATGCTCTCAAAACAGGATCTGAAAGTCATGTAGTACCAGAATGCACATCGTTGTAAGTGAGCAGACAGGCTGTATACACTGACCAGAATACTCAGTTATGTAGACCCTCACATCCCTCGGATGTACACTGTGTTACGAGGACTTCTCAGACACTCCTGCTAGAAATGTGAAGGATGAGTGCATGTTTCGACCCTACTGCAAAAATCTATTAATGAACATCTGACTCAACCGCTTCCTTCCTGTTGGCCATTAAAACAGACAAACCCTTACCCCAGTTACCACTGCTTACTCAGAATTCTTCACTGTGGTAAACCATAGGATGCAGGGTTATTATTATAAACTAAAATTAATTATCACTAAAATTAAAAAAAAAAAGTGTGCTTGCTAATGATAGTAAAAAACAAAATCAGAACCATACAGACAAATAACATCTAGCTCCATACAGGCTACAACTAAAAACAGAGTAAACTAAGAGAGCTCAGAAGGGGAAATCATCTGGGTTTGGTTATCTAAATAGGCTAAACTGAAACTAAGCTGAGCCTAGTCTACTGGTGTGAATGTCAATTAATCCTACTCATTTCAAACAGCCGCTATTTACAGTTTATCATTTTCACTACAATCTAAACTCAATATTATAAATTACTGCACCTTTTAAACCAAGTTAAACAAAAACCCCAAAATAAATCTCACACAGGACACAGTCTGACTAACGCAGGCTGAGCTAAAATCAAGGCTGGGTCTATTTAACTGACTGGCAGTGAGGTTCAACAACTGAATCCAGGCAATCACAGTGCAGGGGACGGGCACAGTCAAAATAACAGGAGACAGACGTGTGAGTCTAAATACCAAAAAGATAATAGGTGAGGGCAAGACAGGACCAGAGGAAAAAACCAGAGAAGAGAAAGTTTAGAGGTCATAACAGGGTCAACAGAGATGACTGCTCTCAGTAATGGGTCAGTCTGAAAGAGGAGTGTTTAACACAAGCAGACCAAATAAAACAACAGGTGTGATCAATACTCGGGGGGAATCCCATCTAGGAAACAGAAACTGGATAGGTGGGTGAGTGACACATGTGACTCTGATGTCACTGGGTAGGGGGTTCTGGGAGATGGAGAGTTCTGGGGATTGGAGGCAGAGAGGAAACCCGGAAGTATGACAATAAAAAAAAACTGTTGGAAAATTAAAAAAAACATTTCAAAATAAAAAAAAAACATCCAACCTGGTAAGAACCAGAGGCCCACCATGTCTCCAACACAAACCATTTTATTTACTTATCCTAAACCACCAGTGGACCTACACGAGTCTTCTGAGTTTATATATGGAATGATGATGGTAAAATGGGAATAAATCTGATAAGATGTCCTCCATCTGCCCCTGAGTGAGTTACAACCCAGGTCCATCAGGTGCTTTCCATCTAAAAGTATGTGTCAATGGATTTTGAAACCTGAAATTCACTTTGAATTATAAGAGCCCATGATTATGTCTCGCCCTGTATTAAAGTCTTTGGCTCATAAAATCATATTTTGACTGTGTCTTTCCTCACAGAGTCTAATATTATTAAATGTGGTGTCTGCCTGCTTTTCCACCTGGGCACACAGCGTAGCCTGATAACCTCTTCTAACTCCAATTACTGCAGCAAAGCTCTTTTAAACAGCCATTATTATACCGATACATTTTTATTATCCTGAGAATACGACGCTGGGGGGCGACACTGTGCTCAGATATTTCCCAGAACACTGGATACCGCATTGTCAACACTGTTTGAATATATTACGTATACTTAACAGTTCTGGTGCTGCCCACTGACTTGTCCAGTCTTACATGGCCTCTGGGAACACTGCCTAGATAGGACCTGAGGTTTTAATCTGTTTAAACAGAGAAAGCAAGGCTGGTTACAGTATCATGGTGCAATACATTACTAATGATGATAGCTGACAGCTATCACGGCAGGGCTAACAGGCTAATTAACTAATGATCACATTTACTTAAGTATAAACAATAAATATATACAAATTATTTACTTGGCAGAATGTATCCAAACGCTAACCAAACAAATCTTAGTCCATGTCACAAAACAGCTAACGCTAACTAAGAACAACCAGGCTACAGGGCAACTCTGAGGTAACTTTAGCTTAGCATAGTCAGTTATATATTAAAGTGCCTTATTCGTCCACCAAAATTAGAATCTTGTCAAATAAACAAAATGATAAGTGCACATTTGATACAATAATGAGTTGTATGCCTATTTCTAAGTGCTACTATGGACATTTTGCAAAATTAAATAAGCATAGTCTGTGTCACGAGTTAGCTAAATCCAGCTAATGATCATCAGGCTACAGTGCAACTCTGAGGTAACTTTAGCTTAGCTTAGCTTAAGCAGTTATATATTAGAGTGACAGATAGTCGTTTACCAAGATAATTTCATCAAAATGATAAAATAACTTACATAATGAGCCGTATGCCTACTTACAGGTGTGAAACAGACTGAAGGAAAATGTGGAAGTATTTTTTAAAACAAAAAAAACAACTAAATCATCATTTTAGCATGGCCGCGTCCGAAACCGCCTACTACCATACTATTGAGTAGGCGAAAGTTCCCCGGATAACGTACTGCTTCCGCTGAGGTTTTCAAGTATGCGAGGACACTGTGCTATCCCATGATTCCACTGGAGCTGTGGAGGCGTTCCGAGCTGAGGAAGAAAGAATGGCGGAAAGAGGGACGTCAGCTCAGTGTAAATAATCTACAACTAAAGACATCTTAAAATGTATAGATTTTGTGCAACACGTTATGAACCGTTTTTACCGAATTTAAAGCCCATTTTACATGTTTATATGACTGAAAGGCGGGACTTCTACAGTGGTGGCGTGACGTTTTACGTCAAATGACGTTGGCAAGATGGCGGACGTAGTACCTCCGAGGTTGCTAGGATACAACGTACTTGCGTACTGATGTTTCAGGGGCAATTGTTGCAGTGGATATGGCGGGTTATAATTCTTAGACAAATGAAGAAATACAACGTTTGATGTCACTGGCTCTCATGTTAGCCGGGACTAATCGGGACACATAGACCACCAGGTTCAAGAACAGCAAACCTTCGCGCATGCGTACATGTACGTTAGTTTTTACGACACTACCCGATTTGTGTGTTGCTTTACGGCTGGAGCTATTAAGGTTGTTGAATCCTGGTTTATCGGGTACATGTAATACATAACATGAGCGAACTGTAATGACGACGCTGTGTTTATCAGCCTCTCCTTAGCCTGGCAGAGCAGCGCCTCAGCTCGGCAATGCCGTCTGTACTACATGTTCTCTCTGCGTTCCTAAAATGAAAGTTTGTTTTGATACTTCGTAAGTACGAGGCTCCGTTTATCAGTGCAGTTTGTCTGTTATTCATTTCTGTCCTCAGCCTGGAGGAGCTGCAGCACCGAGATCAGACCCGATCCAACGCTGCGCTGCGCTTATACTCATTTAATCCTGGTGTTAACCCGGTGTTGGGATCACAGTCACAGTTGATGACGTTTGACTTCATTTTACCCAAATAAAAACACCAGCAGTGATCTCAGAAACCCTGTTTAATCATCTAAAAAGTGCTCCTGTACGAGCGGTGTCTTGTTCCTGTGAGTTTGTTTTTGTCAAGGTAATTTGTTCAGGACGTTCTTCCGGTCTTGGGTGCTGAGAAAACACCTGTGACTGCTGAAGTGATACACCTGCCGTCCAAATCGAGTCACGGGAGCATAACGTGACTTGTACGCATGCGTGAATGTTTGCGCTTTCTCAGTTTAACCCTACATTCACACGAGCAGGCGACAAGTCGGTTTGGTAGCCGTATTAGGGAATGCCGTTTGGTCCTTAACGTCTAGTTTTGTGTCCGTATTAACCTTTTACATTTAAAACGTGTTAACTTTTGTTCGACTGAAGGCGTTTGAACCGCTGTAGGCGTCCGTGCTATTGGTTGGCGTCACTAGGCAGGACACACGTCCAGGTTTACAATCCAGTTTTCAACTCCCAGTACTCCGTCCGGGACTGTATCTGGACGGACGCCAGTTAGTTATTTGTTCGGGATGAACTATATAAAATGCTGAATCGGCAACAATATCATTTGTCACGTTGGCTCACGTTCGTGTCAGAAGACAGGCTCTGCATTTTATTGGTTTAACAAGGTCATGTGACCTCTTAATAGCAGTTCAGCTCTCTAAATGCTAGTCAGTAAGCTACCGTCTGACTTGGGTCATCTATTCCACCCATTGAGGTGAGTTACGCATCATGTATGTGTTATACAAATTAGATTATGATTTTAATTCTGGCGTTCATGCTACTGGATGGAATCAATATACCCACCTCTTGTTGACGTAGGGGCAATCGCCAAAATTGTAACTTCACAGGAGAGGGCAAAAACCAATGGAACCAGACTTGTTACCAAGCATTATTGTGCCACTTGTATTTGTCCATACATTTGTAAAATTTACACACAGTGTAAACGGCACCAGTTGTGTTCAAATGATGCAGAAAAGTTAAAATCCACAAAAAAATAAAAATGGTTTTAATTGGACAGTGATGATATGTTGGTAATAAACAGGCTTCAATTTCAAATTTCAAAGTCTCTTTTAATGATTTTGAAGTGCTCAGAAATATTTTCCCATGTTGGATCAGACTTCATTAATGGGAATTGGTGAGATTGCAACCAACTTTCCAATTCCCCCATCCCTCTCTTTCTGTGAACCCACAGAAGCTGTAGGGTTTCTGCTGTTACTTCATTGTCTGTCCCTGGTTCTATTGAACATTCTACTGTATATATTATTCGTACCTTAGTAACAAGGTGTTTCAGGTGTTTTATTGTGTTCCTAATATTAATTCAATTCAGATTAGCAATCACTAATCCCCCCGTTAAAATGATTAGGACCATTAAAATATTCGAATTATTCTCCTAAAGCTGGAAACATTTTTCGACCTTCGCCAGCAATATACTGTTCAGATTTTCCATTCCACTTTAAATGGTGCCGTAAATGGTGTGAAATCTTACACACCGCTTCTTTAAAACCATTTAGATCAAATAAGTAAAGCAGTGAGGCGTGTTCTACAACATGAGCTGTTTCTCAGTGAGACCTCTTGTGGTGTAACATGGTATTACAGTGTAGGTGCATTGTATGAGGCTCAGTGTAGTGAGTGCTACAGTGTACAGGTGTGTGCACACAGTGGCATTAACAGTTTAAACAAGGATTCATAAATTCATCTGCGGTTTATCTATAAATAGACGTTACAGCTCCGTTCTCACATCCTCACACCGCATGCGTTTTTGGGACACGTGTAAAGCAGAGCCGGTATCTGCAACCTTGACTTTATCTGCTATACGGGAAACTTTGTTGTGCAGCCAAAGAGAAGTTCTATTAGCTGACCCGGTGTTCAGTGGCTCAAACTTTTATTCACATCATCAAAGCAGTTGTATTTAAGTAAGAAAGAAAAAAGGGAGTGGCTTCCAGCTGTTGGACTTCACTCGTCTACATTTACATATTATCATAAAACATCACAGCACAGACGAAAGCCTGATTAAACTATAAAGCACATGTACAGCTTGGTGAAATTTCCACTTCAGGTAATCCGTGTAAGTCCTCCTGCGTGAGTCAGTACCCGGTTTGATTCAGATGCAGTGTTGGTCACTGCAGCTGAGATCTAGAGCATGGCACCCAGATCTTTGTCCCAGACTCAGAACACCTCTACAGTGAAGTGAGGGAGTCTCTTGTGCTGCTTATGTTTGGTGATTTTGGATCAGGCTGTAGATCGGTGGTGGGTCATCAATCTCTTTGGCATCCAGAGGCCTGTAGAACACAGGGAGAGCTAGTACCCACTGACAGAACAGCTAAGATAGCTAGATAGAAGATAGATAGATAGAACAATCATATTATACTCATTCATATGCCCCCATAAGTGTACATAGGTGAACACACAGAGGACACACCTCTGCACAATAAAATCTAACCAATATTTATTTATTTATTTTTCCAAACCTTAATTAATAGCAAATAATCATTAACTGTGTATTAAGATGTGCAGCAGTGTGTTCTATGTACAGGATGGTGATGTAAGGAAAAGTAGAACTGTAGAAAGTTGGTGACCTCTGTGAACTATGACCCTCAGCCTCCGCTGACCCTGCTCTGTCACTGTACGTTGTCTGACACTTTGTGGCTGAGCTGCTGATGTTCCCGATCGCTCCCACTGTGTTCTAATCCCACTGACAGTGGACTGTGGAATATTTAGTAGGGAGGAAATTTCACGACTTGACTTGGTGCACAGGTGGCATCCTATCACGGTACCACGCTGGAGTTCACTGAGCTCCTGAGATTGTACCCATGTCTCACTACGTCTGTAGTGGCTGCAGCTGCTGACGTGTGTTTGGTTTTATACACCAGTGGCCATGGACGTGATTGGAACACCTGAATTCAATGGTTTAGATGAGGGAGTGAATACTTTTGGCAATATAGCGTATCATTCATTAAAGTGTTCACACAGCCGTTTTCTGCTTCCTGGCTTGTGTTGGGTCAGCAGCTGTTCGTGTTTAGGGACGTGGCCGTGTGGTACACAGGTTGCGATGCTACAGAGACTAAGCTGATAAATCTGGCTGTACTATTTTAATAAATCAGCTCTCCAGAAACACTGAGCTCCTTAAAGTCAGAGGGGGGTGTAATGAGAGGTTTTGCTCACTAGGTGGCAGCACCACGTCTGCTGAACTTCACATCAGCGTACTGAACATCTGTAACGTCTAGAGGATGTGGGGAAGTGGTGAACAGAGACTCGTCCGCTGAATGAGAGGGTCTGAAATGAACGGTGGAGTAGTGAAGGTCTTCCTGAGTATCCAAAGCTTCGTCACACTGAGAGAGAGATGGAGATGGGGAGAGAGAGAGAGAGAGACAGAGAGAGAGAGAGTGAGAGAGATGGAGAGAGAGAGAGAGAGAGAGAGAGAGAGACAGAGAGCGAGAGAGGGACAGAGAGAGAGAGAGAGAGTGAGAGAGATAGAGATGGAGAGACAGAGAGTGAGAGAGAGAGAGAGATGGAGAGAGAGAGAGAGATGGAGATAGAGAGAGAGAGCGAGAGGGAGAGAGGGAGGGAGAGAGAGAGAGAGAGAGCGAGAGAGACAGACAGACAGACACAGAGAGAGAGAGAGAGAGAGAGAGAGAGAGAGAGAGAGAGAGAGAGAGAGAGAGAGAGAGAACACAGCATTAGAATTGCGTCATATTTAATCAAGTCACATGATCACACAGTCCCTCCTCTCCAGCACCTTCACCTGTCCGCTGTCCTCTGTGCTCCTGGGGTCTTTAGCCGAGCTGGATTTCCTTCTCCTGACAAAGAAACAAGGGGATGAAATTGAACTCATAGTTTTGATTTGGTAACTCATCTGGAGTTTGACATGCTTTCTCAATATTTCAGCTTATGAACTTTTAAAATCTGCATCTCAAATTAATAACAGAAATTTAAAATCTCATCTTCAACTAAATAAAAACATACAATCCCCAATTAACGAGACATTAACTCCGCCCCTAAGAGACTAGAATAGATATCCTTTCCCTGTGAGAAGACAGGAGGTCTGAAAGGAGGGGTGTAGCTGTGGACTGACCACCCCAGCGTCCTGTCCTCTGGATCACTGAACACTCACTATTTCATTTTAAATGTAGAGTTTGAGGCGTTTGTGTTAATGTACTGTGTTTTATATCATTTGTATTTCCTGTTTTGGCTGGAAACGATATAAAGGACGGTCGTCTCTGACCGATTCGCCTTCATGGTCTCAGCATGTGGTACAAAGGCTTCTGTGACACTCGCATTCAAAACACTAAACCAGTGAAGAAATCACAAACCAGATCCACACTGATACAGGGACGAGGATTAGAGCCAGACAGACCCCCAGTGCCGCCATGATGGGCTTCAACGCCGCGCCGTCTCCTTTACCTTCAGGAGTTAACCCTACAAATAACAGGAAGTGAAAAGCTTACTGACCGTACGGACTCACTAACGTACTACCCAGAGCAGCTGCTGTTCCATTCATGTTCATGCAGTTGTACATGTTTCATTTCTTCCCCAATAAGCTCATCTCATAAACAGTGTCACTGTGCGTGTAAATGTGCACAAGTGTGTTTCCTGAACAGGGCGATCTACACTTCATTAATACGACCAGGGTTGTGCCGTCTTCCCTAAGGAACACAGTGTTTTAATTCATTCTCCAGCGTAGTTTTCCTATAGGGGGTTAGATACTGCCTCCTTGTGGTCATTTCGTATAGCTGAAGTAACAAACCCTGGTCCAAACTACTTCCTGTATCGTCTTGGGAGCAGAGGCTATTTCCAAAGGCAGTTTTCCACTCTGAAAAGCAGCTTAAACGTTTGAGTTCTGGACATTATTTGTCTGTAAGTGATGTTTCTGTCTTAGTAAACTAGATTCCATTCAGATAATTCAGAATTATTTCCAGTTTCTAGGTTTGCCTAGCTTAGCTGCTAGTGATGCTAGCTCTGTGGGGTTTTGTGTGCTGTTAGCGTTAGCATGTTTATGCACTGAAACGTATAGGGCTAGCTACCATGCTACTTCTGTATATCTCATATACAGTTTTACCAATCACCACTACCAATGCCTCTTTTGTTACTGCTACTACTTCTTCTAAAGACCTGTATAAATGCTGGTTGATACCTCAAGTAAACAAGAAAAGTACACCTTGTGGAGTCTTATGAGCATCAGCAACTTTATTTAGGACCAAAGGTTAGCTAGCTTTCTAGTTCTGTAAACTCAGGAGAACGCAGTGCGAGGGCAGCGTAAGGGTAATATATGTAATGTGCTGAAAATGACAAATAACATAATTCACATAATAACTAGAAATGAGTGGTATGTCATTTAAAGATGGATTTGCCGTATGTGAAGTAAGTGGAATATGGTTATGGTGCTTGAGCACTTGTAAGTATTTGTAATTAAATCATTTTAATTTTACTTTAACTTCATATTTAAATACTTTTACTTCAGTAGTTTACTTTTATTAGTAGCATTAGACAATAAAATATAAATCTGAGCATATCAGCAATTAGAAGAAAGTGTGTCAGTCAAAACAGAGCAGAGCAGTCATCATCCTCAGAATCACCTCAGCCCTGAAGCTAATTTAATACGTGTTATACTGGAATGTGGAACTGACGGTCTACTCCGTATATAAACGTCTACATCACAATATAGAGTCTACTTGTTTAACCATTCTACTCTGAGTACATGCAGACCTACCTGTGTTTGGATTTGAGGTTGTATATGTAGTTGGCGTAGGTGTAGTTGGCGTGTCGTTCTGCCCTCTGTCTCCTAGAGCACAGGAATACTGGTGTAGCTCCTCGCTGCTCGCTGACTCCAGGTAGAGCTTGTTGGATTTGGTGGGTTTGTTGGTTACAGGTTCTCCGTTCTTGTACCAGATGTAGGTGGGGTTGTTGGGCAGAGTGCAGGTGGAGGTGCAGGTCAGTGTTACTGTTTGACCTTCTGATGGACTGCTGGGACTCGCTCTCACCTGCAGGTCTGAACAAACAGAAGGTAATGAACAGTCCCTGGTCAAACTGCATCGCTAGCTGATTTTTCTGAAGTGTAAATAAGTGAGAACATCCTCCACAGAGAACACACCGGTTTATTTACTGAGTTTTAGGGAAACTAATATTTTGGACTGATGATTTTTTATTATATAATAAATTAATAAAATAAAAATGAATATTAAATAGTATTTAGAGTTTTTAAATGTGTTAAATCCAGTAAATAAGCAGTAATTGTGTATTTAAATGTGGTGAAGTGTGTTCTACTCTTATTTACACTTGGTGAAATTAATGAATCATATCATTTGCATGTGAATGTAATATGATCATAATAAATTCAGTTAGAAACAATCTGTACATGCTCCGCCCACTAATGTGCTCTGTACTTGTGGGCAGCCTCTGTGTAGGTCGATTCTACATTGACAGGTACCTGTAACTTTCAGAACGACTCCAGGTGTACCAGAGAACTCCCCTCCTGCAGTGTTAGTAATAACCCGAAAGCGATATTCTCCAGAGTCGCTCTTTCTCACGTCTCTCATTCTCAGAGAGCAGTTTCCCTCTTTACCCCCAAGAAACTCTACTCGACCAGCAAACCGCTCTTCCACTCTCAGGTCCTCCAGCTCCACATTAGGATCAGAGTAATACCAGAACACCTCCGTAACTGTGTGAGTACTGGGATGTGAGTAAGTGCAGAGGAAGTCCACTGAGGAACCTTCCAGAACACACAGTCTCCTGTCTGAGTAGCTCACGTTCCAGCAGTCCTCACCAAAAACACCTGTAAAAGTAGAACATCTTATTTCACTCTTTTATTTCAATCAGTTCATAAACAAAAGCGTACCAGCAGCTCTCGTACTCACACACTGAACTGGAGAGGACTTCACTGAAGTGGGTGAAGTGGGTGGCGGCAGAGCAGGAGACGCTGTAGGGAACACTGGAAGAAAACAAATCGATCTGCCTGTTTGACCTGGCCTTCTCTCTCTGTCCATTTTTATACCAGAGGTAAAAATTTTCAGGAGTCACACTGCAGGACGTGCTGCAGGTTGTTCTCAGCGCTGTCTGAGTTACACGGCTCATCGTCACCTGCAGATCTGAGCAGAAATAAAGTTAAACATTAAATATTAATAATGTAGTAAACTGGATTTCAGTTCTGTTGGTCCTTTTGTTCTGAAATGTTCACACAGTGTCTCACAACATCAAACCCACCCACCGGTTCCATTCCTGCCGGCTCCTCCTGGGTGTAACCTTGTTTTAATATACTTATACATTGATTTATGGTTTTAATATACTTTGTATAAATAGTAGGACGCTCCTGTGTCTGTATATTTATATATTTCTGTTTATTTAGTCTCTGTTTGTTTGTTAAATTTACTTTTTTGGACAAAATAAAATATAAAATGTGCTGTAACTTATACACGGCCACATTTATACTTTCCCTCAGTTTCTTAAATTCAGCAGATCAGCAGTAATGGTGCATTGTGATGATTTTCACTTCGACAGCCAACAAAGCAGGTCATTTGACCAGGAACACTTTTACATATGACTGTTTATATACATACGTCACTGCTGTAGAGCAAAACCTGGTGTTTGATTTTTGCCGTTTGAGTTTGTGACATAATGTGAAAGCACATGTTGACCTTTACATTGTATGTAAATATTATAAATGAATTTGATAAATATAGGTCTCCTGTGACTTACATAAAAGTGTATTATGATTTTTTCCTCCTCCTGTAAAATTATCAGTGTGGATAACTTCATAAATAAATAATCTAGAAAATACCTCATATATTATCATATACCACATATACAGAAATTCACCATCATAAACACGGTTAAACTGACGGAGCAGCAGATTACAGTGTTGGATACGGTGTTGTGTGTTGTAGTTGGGGTGTATTACCTGACACAGTTAGATTAACTGCTGAGCCGCGACGCCTCTCTCCTCCTCCTGTAATGATCATGAGGTGATAATCTCCTGAGTCTGTCTCTCTCAGGTCTGTTATTGTGAGAGTAGAGCTGAACCCAGTGTGATTGGAGCTCACTCGTCCTGCGTAGTCTGAGTCTAAAGCTAAATCCTCTGGATCGTCCTCGTTTCTCCAGTTAGCGCTCTGTTTTTGGCTGAACCAGAAGCTTTGCTGTGGGTTGACGGTGCCTGAGTACGAGCACATCAGGTTTACAACTGAATCTCTCAGAGCGCAGACAGTCTGAGGGCTGCAGGACACGCTCACTGTCTCACCCAGAGAACCTGAAACTGATAGGACACAAATTTTAAAAACAGCTACCAGTCCTACAGAGCATCAAATCCAAAATGAGCATGCGTTTCTCAAAAGTAAACTTTCTCCATTTCCACATGTGATATGTTGACTGTAGCATGTTCAGGTAAATGCATGGTTGTACATTACGGTACTCTGATTTCATCTACACATTGCACAGCATCCAGATTACAGCACAGCCTGTCTACATCATGCTTTAGACACCCTCCCGATGTTTAGTCACCCGTCCTGTCTCTCCTGTCAGCCCGTACCTTCCATCATAACAGGACCTTTGTAAAGCATTGGACACACCAGACCCAGTCCATTTAATAAAGGAGAATAATCCCACCTGGAATAACCAGCAGCATGATCAGCGATGGGACTCCACATCTGAGGCACATTCTTCCACCTGCCCTGGTCACAGTACACACAGACAACTGAACTGTTTTGTGTAACATGGTGGGGACCAGGGAGACAAAGACAACAGGATGCAGCGACCACAGAGCAGGTATTATGTGGGTGGTGGGTCATTCTCAGCACTGCAGTGACACTGATGTGGTGGTGGTGTGTTTGTGTGAGTGGATCTTACACCTCACTGCCACTGATCCACAACCCACATCATACCTGCTCTGTGGTGGTCCTGTGGGGGTCCTGACCATTGAAGAACAGGGTAATACAGTGCACAGAGAAACAGATGGACTACAGTCTGGACCTGTAGACCTACAGCGTGTCCTATATGGTCAGTGGAGCTGATGAACTGGACAGTGAGTGTAGAAACTAGGAAGCTCTACATTCATCTAGGTAAAGGTGGCGACAGAACCATCTTAACATTTCCAGTTAACAGTGCAGAATCACAACCCGTCTGCTCCAGCCTGTATTTACAGATCGTCAGTATTCATCACACAGACAGAGGAGCCCACCAAGCGAAGCGGAGTTTTAGGTTTACAGCTGATCAGTTTTACAGTAACGGCTCAATAATTACTCCATCTAATGTGTACTTGTCGTTTTTGTTTTTTATAAAACACAGTTTATGAAGAATGCAAAGCCTGCATGTTTGTCTGTCAGAGGTTAAACCTATATAACGTGTCTCGTTTTGCCTGAACAGGACATGAGGTCATAGCTTGTTTTTTAACCAGGATGTGACATTGCCAGTATGCTTGACCTGTTCCTCAGCTCAGCCGATATGTTGGTCTATTCAGAGACACATCCTCAATGAGCTGACTAATAGATAAACATGTATCCAGTCATTGATTTATTATTCAAAAAGGAAAAACACAATGTTTATTATTATTATTATTATTATTATTATTATAAGTTCATGTTGATCATTTAGTGTGCACAGGAGTATGATTTTCAGCTGGGTCATTGTTTTGGATTCAAATGGCATTTATTGACCTCATTATAAACTAGAAGCACAGTTTAAAAAACCAAACAACTTCTTTGTTTTTATTTTGTTTCTCACCTGCGGTATAACCATAAATAGCACCATCACAAAACCTACCGTACGTTGAATGTAGCACTCGACTGGCTTTTTGTAAAGCTCATGGAAAGTTATAAACCACATCACCACTCTGCCCCACCTTAATGAAGTCATGGTCGAGGTTTGAGCATGCTGAGAAGAGCTTTAGGGCTGTATTTGGATAAAAGATTTGGGTGACTATTGACATCTAGAGCTTGTTAGTAATGTTAGCCTCTAAACTAAAGAAGTAAAGTTTGAGGAACAGAATTTCTGTGTTTATTGATCTGTTCTGTTGGTTCAGATGAGATGAGATAATATTTCACACTCTGATAAAGACAGACTGTCCACATGACTAATGCAGCGTGGTGTGAAGCGGTATGGTGATCCGGAATAGAGCTTCAGCACAGAACAAAGACTCAGCTCCTCTTTCCTCCAGCATTTCTTACAGTGTTGATGCAGTGAATGTTGCTCCTCTCATTCAAACCACCTTGATGCCTCTACTGCTGTTTCAGACAGAGCAGTGCTGCTGGACACATCAGTCTCACTGCTGGACTGAGAATCGTCCACCAACCAAAGCGTCCTGTGATCACTGATGAAGGACTAGAGGATGACCAACACTGCACTGTGCAGCAGCAGATGAGCTATCATCTCTGACTGTCCATCTGGACCAGCAAGGTAGAGCAGGCACCAGCACAACACTCACCGACACACCACCACCACGTCAGTGTCACTGCAGTGCTGAGAATGATCCACCACCCACATCATACCTGCTCTGTGGTGGTCCTGTGGGGGTCCTGGCCATTGAAGAACAGGGTAATACAGTATACAGAGAAACAGATGGACTACAGTCTGGGTGTGGAGGTCCTTGTAGATTCTCTGGGTACTTTGCATCTTTTCCAGATGAAATTTTTAAGCCTCTCTGATAAATGTAGATGTAAAGTGTAATATAGAAACAGCATTGCATTTTGACACAAGCAGTACAGCAAGTGTGTCTGAAGTGTTAATTAAAAAACGCCCTCGGGTCTTCCTGACACCGACGATCCTCCGGACTCCACTTCCCAGATTGCACTAACCGATGACGTCACACTCACGTGTCCGGAGTCTCCCAATCATTCCCGCTCTAGGTGGCTCGAGTTTTAGCACAGCTGTCGTCCAGCTCTCACTGTGATGTCTGTAGTCTCAACCTCATATTCAGCTCCAGTTTGCATTTTCGCTCTGTCTCGTGTTAAACTACCAGCAGTCTGGTCTGGTCCAGCTTAGCGTTGTTTTTAAATGATTGAGATGCTCTGAAAACAGGATCTGAAAGTCATGTAGTACCAGAATGCACATCGTTGTAAGTGAGCAGACAGGCTGTACACACTGACCAGAATACTCAGTTATGTAGACCCTCACATCCCTCGGATGTACACTGTGTTACAAGGACTTCTCAGACACTCCTGCTAGAAATGTGAAGGATCAGTGCATGTTTCGACCCTACTGCAAAAATCTATTAATGAACATCTGACTCAACCGCTTCCTTCCTGTTGGCCATTAAAACAGACAAACCCTTACCCCAGTTACCACTGCTTACTCAGAATTCTTCACTGTGGTAAACCATAGGATGCAGGGTTATTATTATAAACTAAAATTAATTATCACTAAAATAAAAAAAAGTGTGCTTGCTAATGATAGTAAACCTCAAAATCAGAACCAAACAGACCAATAACATCTACCTCCAAACAGGCTACAACTAAACAGAGTAACTAAGAGAGCTCAGAAGGGGAAATCATCTGGGTTTGGTTATCTATAGGCTAAACTGAAACTAAGCTGAGCCTAGTCTACTGGTGTGAATGTCAATTAATCCTACTCATTTCAAACAGCCGCTATTACAGTTTATCATTTTACTACAATCTAAACTCAATATTATAAATTACTGCACCTTTTAAACCAAGTTAAACAAAAACCCCAAAATAAATCTCACACAGGACACAGTCTGACTAACGCAGGCTGAGCTAAAATCAAGGCTGGGTCTATTTAACTGACTGGCAGTGAGGTTCAACAACTGAATCCAGGCAATCACAGTGCAGGGGACGGGCACAGTCAAATAACAGGAGACAGACGTGAGTCTAAATACCAAAAAGATAATAGGTGAGGGCAAGACAGGACCAGAGGAAAAACCAGAGAAGAGAAAGTTAGAGGTCATAACAGGGTCAACAGAGATGACTGCTCAGTAATGGGTCAGTCTGAAAGAGGAGTGTTTACACAAGCAGACCAAATAAACAACAGGTGTGATCAATACTCGGGGGAATCCCATCTAGGAAACAGAACTGGATAGGTGGGTGAGTGACATGTGACTCTGATGTCACTGGGTAGGGGGTTCTGGGAGATGGAGTTCTGGGGATTGGAGGCAGAGAGGAAACCCGGAAGTATGACAATAAAAAACTGTTGGAAAATTAAAAAAACATTTCAAATAAAAAAAAACATCCAACCTGGTAAGAACCAGAGGCCACCATGTCTCCAACACAAACCATTTTATTTACTTATCCTAAACCACCAGTGGACCTACACGAGTCTTCTGAGTTTATATATGGAATGATGATGGTAAAATGGGAATAAATCTGATAAGATGTCCTCCATCTGCCCCTGAGTGAGTTACAACCCAGGTCCATCAGGTGCTTTCCATCTAAAAGTATGTGTCAATGGATTTTGAAACCTGAAATTCACTTTGAATTATAAGAGCCCATGATTATGTCTCGCCCTGTATTAAAGTCTTTGGCTCATAAAATCATATTTTGACTGTGTCTTTCCTCACAGAGTCTAATATTATTAAATGTGGTGTCTGCCTGCTTTTCCACCTGGGCACACAGCGTAGCCTGATAACCTCTTCTAACTCCAATTACTGCAGCAAAGCTCTTTTAAACAGCCATTATTATACCGATACATTTTTATTATCCTGAGAATACGACGCTGGGGGGCGACACTGTGCTCAGATATTTCCCAGAACACTGGATACCGCATTGTCAACACTGTTTGAATATATTACGTATACTTAACAGTTCTGGTGCTGCCCACTGACTTGTCCAGTCTTACATGGCCTCTGGGAACACTGCCTAGATAGGACCTGAGGTTTTAATCTGTTTAAACAGAGAAAGCAAGGCTGGTTACAGTATCATGGTGCAATACATTACTAATGATGATAGCTGACAGCTATCACGGCAGGGCTAACAGGCTAATTAACTAATGATCACATTTACTTAAGTATAAACAATAAATATATACAAATTATTTACTTGGCAGAATGTATCCAAACGCTAACCAAACAAATCTTAGTCCATGTCACAAACCAGCTAACGCTAACTAAGAACAACCAGGCTACAGTGCAACTCTGAGGTAACTTTAGCTTAGCATAGTCAGTTATATATTAAAGTGCCTTATTCGTTCACCAAAATTAGAATCTTGTCAAATAAACAAAATGATAACTGCACATTTGATACAATAATGAGTTGTATGCCTATTTCTAAGTGCTACTATGGACATTTTGCAAAATTAAATAAGCATAGTCTGTGTCACGAGTTAGCTAAATCCAGCTAATGATCATCAGGCTACAGTGCAACTCTGAGGTAACTTTAGCTTAGCTTAGCTTAAGCAGTTATATATTAGAGTGCCAGATAGTCGTTTACCAAGATAATTTCATCAAAATGATCAAATAACTTACATAATGAGCCGTATGCCTACTTACAGGTGTGAAACAGACTGAAGGAAAATGTGGAAGTATTTTTTAAAACCAAAAAAAACAACTAAATCATCATTTTAGCATGGCCGCGTCCGAAACCGCCTACTACCATACTATTGAGTAGGCGAAAGTTCCCCGGATAACGTACTGCTTCCGCTGAGGTTTTCAAGTATGCGAGGACACTGTGCTATCCCATGATTCCACTGGAGCTGTGGAGGCGTTCCGAGCTGGGGAAGAAAGAATGGCGGAAAGCGGGACATCAGCTCTGTACAAGTGTAAATAATCTACAACTAAAGACATCTTAAAATGTTCAGATTTTGTGCAACACGTTATGAACCGCTTTGCAGCGAATTTAAAGCCCATTTTACATGTTTATATGACTGAAAGGCGGGACTTCTACAGTGGTGGCGTGACGTTTTACGTCAAATGACGTTTGCAAGATGGCGGACGTAGTACCTTCGAGGTTGCTAGGATACTACGCACTTGCGTACTGATGTTACAGGGGCAATTGTTGCAGTGGATATAATGTGATAACTCTTAGACAAATAAAGAAATACAACGTTTGATGTCACTGGCTCTCATGTTAGCTGACTAGCTAATCCGGATACATGGACCACCAGGTTCAAGAACAGCAAACCTTCGCGCATGCGTACATGTACGTTAGTTTTTACGACGCTACCCGGCTTGTGTGTTGCTTTACGGCTGGAGCTATTAAGGTTGTCGAATCCTGGTTTATCGGGTACATGTAATACATAACATGAGCGAACTGTAATGACGACGCTGTGTTTATCAGTCTCTCCTTAGCCTGGCAAAGCAGCGCCTCAGCTCGGCAATGCAGGCTGTACCACATGTTCTCTCTGCGTTCCTAAAATGAAAGTTTGTTTTGATACTTCGTAAGTACGAGGCTCCGTTTATCACTGCAGTTTGTTATTCATTTCTCTCCTCAGCCTGGAGCTGCAGCACCGAGATCAGACTGATCCACACGCTTTAAACCTACGTTCACACGAACAGGCGACAGGTCGGTTTGGTAGTCGTATTAGGGAATGCCGTTTGGACCTTAACGTCTAGTTTAGTGTCCGTATTAACCTTGTACATTTAAAATGTATTAACTTTTCGACTGAAGGCGTTTGGACCGCTATAGGCGCTATTGGTTGGCGTCACTAGGGAGGACACACGTCCAGTTTTACAATCCAGTTTTCAACCCCCAGTCCTCCGTCCGGGACTGTATCCGGACAGACGCCAGTTAGTTATTTGTTCGGGATAAACTATATAAAATGTTCAATCCGCAATATTATTTGTCACGTTGGCTCACGTTCGTGTCAGAAGACATGCTCTGCATTTCATTGGTTTAACAAGGTCATGTGACCTTAATAGCAGTTCAGCTCTCTAAACGCTAGTCAGTTAGTAAGCTCCCGTCTGACCTACGATGTCATCTATTCCACCCAGTGAGGTGAGTAACGCATCATGCATGTGTTATACAAATTAGATTATTATTTTAATTCATGCTACTGGATGGAATCAATATACCCACCTCTTGATGATGTAGGGGCTATTGCCAAAATCGTAACTTCAAATGAAGGGGAAAAAACCTAATCTACTTCAAAGCATTATTGTGCCATTTGTGTTTGTCCATACATTGTAAAATTTTCACACAGTGTAAACGACACCAGTTATGTTCAAATGATGCATAAAAGTTAAAATCCACAAAAAATGGTTTTAATTGGACAGTGATATGTTGGTAATAAAAAAACAGGCCTCGGTTTCAAATCTTGCATGATCTGCAGTCTCTTTTAATGATTTTGAAGTGCTCAGAAATATTTTCCCATGTTGGATCGGACTTCATTAATGGGAATTGGTGAGATTGCAACCAACTTTCCAAATCCCCCATCCCTCTCTTTCTGTGAACCTACAGAAGCTGTAGGGGTTCTCTTGTTAGTTCAGTGTCTGTCCCTGGTTCTATTGAACATATTAGTACCTTAGTAACAAGGTGTTTCAGGTGTTTTATTGTGTTCCAAATATTAATTCAATTCAGATTAGCAATCACTAATCCCCCGTTAAGATGATCAAGACCATCAAAATATTCAAATTATTCTCCAAAAGCTGGAAACATTTTCCGACCTTCGCCAGCAATATACTGTTCAGACTTTCCATTCCACCTTAAATGGTGTGAAATCTTACACACCGCTGCTTTAAAACCATTTAGATCAAATAAGTAAAGCAGCGAGGCGTGTTATACAACATGAGCTGTTGCTCAGTGAGACCTCTTGTGGTGTAACATGGTATTACAGTGTAGGTGCATTGTAGTAGTGAGTGCTACAGTGTACAGGTGTGTGCACACAGTGGCATTAACAGTTTAAACAAGGATTCATAAATTCATCTGCGGTTTATCTTCAAATAGACGTTACAGCTCCGTTCTCACATCCTCACACAGCATGCATTTTTGAGACACCGTGTAAAGCAGAGCCGGTATCTGCAACCTTGACTTTACCTGCTATACGGGAAACTTTGTTGTGCAGCCAAAGAGAAGTTCTAATAACTGAGCCGGTGTTCAGTGGCTCAAACTTTTATTCACATCAGAGCAGTTGTATTTAAGTAAGAAAGAAAAAAGGGAGTGGCTTCCAGCTGTTGGACTTCACTCGTCTACATTTACATATTATCATAAAACATCACAGCACAGACGAAAGCCTGATTAAACTATAAAGCACATGTACAGCTTGGTGAATTTTCCACTTCAGGTAATCAGTGTAAGTCCTCCTGCGTGAGTCAGTACCCGGTTTGATTCAGATTGGCACAGTGTTGTACTGGCTGCTGAGATCTCGAACTCTGCAGGCTCCCAGATCTTTGTTCCAGACTCAGAACACGTCTACAGTGCAGTGAGGGAGTCTCTTGTGCTGCGTATGTTTTGGTGATTTTTGATCAGGCTGGAGATCGGGGGTGGGTCCTCAATCTCTTTGGCATCCAGAGGCGTGTAGAACACGGGGAGAAGCTAGTAACCCACTGACAGAACAGCTTAAGATAGATAGATAGATTAGAATAGATAGATAGAACGAACATATGCCCCCTATAAGTGTACATAAGGTGAACACACAGAGAACACAACATCTGCACAAAAAAACTACCAATATTTATTTATTTATTTTCCCAAACCTTAATTAAGATGTTCAGCAGTGTGTTCTGTGTACAGGATGGTGATGTAAGGTTTGGATGCAGCTGCTCGTGCATGGAAAACCCATTCGTGAATCTCTACACACTGTTCCTGAGCTGATCTGAAATGACATACATGAAGTTTGGAGGACTTTACGTGATGGACTCTGATAGAAAGTTGGTGACCTCTGTGCACTATGACCCTCAGCCTTCGCTGACCCCGCTCTGTCATTGTACGTGGTCCATCACTTTGTGGCTGAGATGCTGTGGTTCCCAATCGCTCCCACTGTGTTCTAATCCCACTGACAGTGGACTGTGGAATATTTAGTAGGGAGGAAATTTCGCGGCTGAACTTGGTGCACAGGTTGCACCCTATCACGGTACCACGCTGGAGTTCACTGAGCTCCTGAGAGTGACCCATTCTCTCACTAACGTCTGCATGTCTGTGTGCTCGGTTTTATACACCAGTGGCCATGGACGTGATTGGAACACCTGAATTCAATGGTTTAGATGAGGGAGTGAATACTTTTGGCAATATAGCGTATCATTCATTAAAGTGTTCACACAGCCGTTTTCTGCTTCCTGGCTTGTGTTGGGTCAGCAGCTGTTCGTGTTTTGGGACGTGGCGTGTGGGTACCCAGGTTGCGATGCTACAGAGACTAAGCTGATTAAATCTGGCTGTACTATTTTATAAATCAGCCTCTCCAGAAACACTGAGCTCCTTAAGTCAGAGGGGGGGTGTAATGAGAGGTTTTGCTCACTAGGTACAGCAACCACGTCTGCTGTAACTTCACATCAGCCGTACTGAACATACTTAAACGTCTAGAGGATTGTGGGGAAGTGGTTGAACAGAGACTCGTCCGCTAAATGAGTAGGGTCTGAGAATGACGGTTGATAAGTGAAAGGTCTTCCTGAGTATCCAAAGCTTCGTCAAACTGAGAGAGAGAGAGAGAAAGACAGAGAGGCGAAGAGGGACAGAGAGAGAAGAGGAGAGTGAGAGAGGATAGAGATGTGATGAGAACAAGAGAGTGAGAGAATAGAGAGATGGAGACTAGATGGTGATATAGAGAGAGAGAGCGAGAGGGAGAGAGGGAGGGAGGGAGAGAGAGAGAGAGAGCGAGAGAGACAGACAGACAGACACAGAGAGAGAGAGAGAGAGAGAACACAGCATTAGAATTGCGTCATATTTAATCAAGTCACATGATCACACAGTCCCTCCTCTCCAGCAATGTCACCCTGTCCGCTGTCTCTGTGCTCCGTTGGGGGTCTTTAGCCGAGCTGGATTTCCTTCTCCTGACAAAGAAACAAGGGGATGAAATTGAACTCATAGTTTTGATTTGGTAACTCATCTGGAGTTTGACATGCTTTCTCAATATTTCAGCTTATGAACTTTTAAAATCTGCATCTTAAATTAATAACAGAAATTTAAAATCTCATCTTCAACTAAATAAAAACATACAATCCCCAATTAACGAGACATTAACTCCATCCCTAAGAGACTAGAATGAGATATATACGGGGAAAGCTTATAAACTGAACAATGAGATAGGAGATAAAGTGAGAGAGTTTGTGTTACTGTACTGTGTTTTATATCATTTGTATTTCCTGTTTTGGCTGGAAACGATATAAAGGACGGTCGTCTCTGACCGATTCGCCTTCATGGTCTCAGCATGTGGTACAAAGGCTTCTGTGACACTCGCATTCAAAACACTAAACCAGTGAAGTAATCACCAAACCTATCCACACTGCTTACAGGGATACGAGGATTAGAGGCCAGACAGACTCCCCACTGCGCCATGATGGGCTGTCAAACGCCGCGCCGTCTCTTTACCTTCAGGAGTTACCTACAATTACAGGGAAGTGAAAAGCTTACTGACGTAACGGACGCCTAACTACTCCCAGAGCAGCTGGTGTTCCATTCATGTTCATAGCAGGTGTACATGTTTCATTTCTTCCCAATAATCTCCATCTCATAAACAGTGTCACTGTGCGTGTTTAATGTGCAGAAGTGTGTTTCCTGAACAGGGGTCGATCTACACTTTTCATTAACACGACGCAGGGTTGTGCCGCCTTTCCGCTCGTAGAGGAACACAGTGTTTAATTACAGTTCTCCAGCGTAGTTTTTCCTCATAGGGGGTTAGATACTAGCCCCTTGTTGGAACTCATTTCGTATAGCTGAAGTAACAAAAAACCCCTGGGCCCAAACTAACTTCCTGTATAGTCTTGGGAGCAGAGACCTACTTTCCAAAGGCAGTTTTTTCCCTCTGAAAAGCAGCTTAACGTTTGAGTTCTGGACATTATTTGTTCTGTACGTGACTGTTTCTGTCCTAGTAGAACTAGATTCGGTCATTCGATAATGTCAGAAATTATTTCCAGTTTCTAGGTTTGGCCTAGCTTTCGCTGCTAGTGCTGCTAGCTCTATGGGTTTTGTGTGCTTAGCGTTAGCATGTTTATGCACTGAAATGTATAGGGCTGAGCTACCATGCTACTGTCTGTATACTCTCATATGTGGCGTTCATGTATCGTTTCTTCTTGTGTTTTTGGTGGTTCTGCTGCATTTTTACCTAATACCACTACCAATGCCTTCGTCTGTTACTGCTACTGCTTCTTCTAAGACCTGTATAAATGCTTGTTGTGCCGCAGTAACAGAAAAGTACACCTTGTGGAGTCTTTTGAGCATCAGCAACTTTATTCAGGACCAAGGGTATACTAGCTGTATAGTTTCCGCAACTCAGGAGAACGCAGTGGCGAGGGCAGCGTAAAGGGTATATATGTAATGGTGCTGAAAATGACAATAAACATAATTCATTACTACCTAAGAAATGATGCTCTATCTCTTTAAAGATGGATTTGCCTAGTGTGAAGTAAGTGGCTCCGTATATAAACGTCTACGTCGAAATATAGTCTACTCATGTACCCCACGTCTACCCTCTGAAGATACATGCAGACCTACCTTGTGTATTGGATTTGAGTTGTATATGTAGTTGGCGTAGTGTAGTTGGCGTGTCGTTGTCTGCCCTCTTTCTCCTAGAGCACGGAATACTGGCGTGCTCCTCACCTGCTTCGCTGACTCCAGGTAGAGCTTGTTGGATTTGGTGGGTGTTTGTTTGGGTTTTACAGGTTCTCCCTCTTGTACCAATGTATGTGGGGTTGTTGGGCAAGGTGCATGTGGAGGTGCAGGTCAGTGTTACTGTTGACCTTCTGATTGGACTGATGGGACTCTCTCTCACCTGCAGGTCTTAACAAACATAAGGTAATGAATCAGTCCCTGGTCAAACTGCATCGTTACTGATTTTTCTGAAGGTGTAAAATTACGTGAAGAACATCCTCCACGAGAGAACACAAAAACCGGTTTTATTTACTGAGTTTTTTTAGGGAAACTATCTTTTGGGACTGAATGATTTTTATTATATAATAAATTAATAAAATAAATATAATATTTAAATAGTAGTTAGAGTTTTTAAATGTGGTTTAAATCCCGTGAAATAAGCAGTAAATTTGTGTATTTAATGTGGTGAAGTGTGTTCTACTCTTATTTACACTTGGTGAAATTAATTAAGCATATCATTTGCATGTTGAATGTAATATGATCTATAAATTCAGTTAGAAACAATCTGTACATCTCCCCCACTAATTTGCTGCTGTTACTTGTGGGCACGCCTCTGTGTAGTCGATTCTACATTGACTGTACCTGTAACTTCAGAACGACTCATGTGTAACCAGAGAACTCCCCTCCTGCAAGTGTTAGTATAACCCGAAAGCGATATTCTCTCAGAGTCGATCTTTCTCACGTCTCTCTTCTCAGAGAGCGTTTTCCCCTCTTTACCCCCAAGAAACTCTACTCGACCAGCAAACCGCTCTTGTCCACTCTCAGGTCCTCCAGCTCCACATTAGGATCAGAGTAATACCATAACACTCTCACCTCCTAACGTGTGAGTAACTGGGATGTGAGTAAGTGCAGAGGAAGTCCACTGAGGACCTTCCAGACACACATTCTCCTGTCTGAGTAGCTCACGTTCCAGCAGTCCTCACCAAAACCCCTTTAAAGTAGAACATCTTATTTCACTCTTTATTTCAATCAGTTCTAACAAGAAACGTACCAACAGCTCTCGTACGTCACACACTGAACTGGGAGAGGACTTCACTGGGTTGGGTGAGTTGGTGGCGGCAGAGCAGGAGACGCTGTAGGGAACACTGGAAGAAAACAAAACCCTCTGCCTGTTTGACCCTCAACATATCGTCCATCTTATACCAAGGTAAGAGTCAGAGTCACCTGGGGGGGGGGGGGGGCGCCAAGGAACGTGCCTGCAGGTCGTTCTCCAGCTCTGTACTGAGTTCCACGGCTCATCGTCACCTGCAGATCTGAGCAGAAAATGAAAGTTAAACATTAAATATTAATAGTGTAAGTAAACTGGATTTCGGTTCTGTTTGGTCCTTTTGTTCTGAATGTTTCCCACAGTGTCCTCACCAACATCAAACCCACCCACCGGTTCCATCCTAGCCGGCTCTCCTGGGTGTAACCTTGTTTTTTAATATACCTTATAATTGATTTTATGGTTTTTAATATACTTTGTATAAATAGTAGGACGCCCTGTGTCTGTCATAGTTAGATATTTTCTAGGTTTTTTTTAGTCTCTGTTTGTTTTTGTTAAATTTACTTTTTTGGAACAAAAATAAAATATAAAATGTGCTGTAACTTATACAACTGCCACAGTTAATACTTTCCCTCAGTTTCTTGAAATTCAGGCAGATCAGCACTATGTGCATTGTGATGATTTTTCACTTAGACG